>CM054163.1:9670755-9679732 GCA_028751875.1 Rapana venosa
TGTTTATATTATTTTTTTTCAGTTTGGTGTGGTGGTGGTGCTGCACTGAGGCCTGCTAAGAATTGTTATGTTACGTTTATTCTTTGTGTAGTTTGTGTGTGTGTTGGGGTGGGGTTGGTAGATGGTGGGGTTTTTTTTTTTTGGGGGGATTGCTGTTTGTGGCCAGTGTAATTAATGTTTCTTGTTTGTGTTGACACTTGGGAATAGTGATGGTGCAACAAAGACTGCTGAGAATATACATGTATTTTACTTTGTGTGTGTGTGTGTTTGGTTTAAGGTTATATGTTTATATTGTTTTTCTTTGTTGGTGATTGGTTGGGTTTTTTTTGGGTGGGGGAGGGTTGGTTCAGGTGGTGGTTGTAGTGGACAATATACATAATGTTGATGTTTGTTGTAAACAGGACATGGTTGAGCGGTGGTGCTGTTGGTGCACCGGCCTTGGGATGGTGATCAGAGATGCTGAAGATCTTTGACGTTAAAGTCGTCTGTGCCTCTGTGTGTGTGTGTGAGTGTGTATTTGTGTGTGTGTTTCTCATGTTGTGTGTGTGTGCTGGAGTAGGTATGTTTGCGTTAGATATGAACGTGTGCTGACACAAGTGTGTCACTGTGTGTGTTTCATGTATTTACTTTATTTTGTAAGACATAGATTGTGGTTTTTAGGGAAATGATAATCAGTGTGTATGAATTATGATAATTGTATAAGTTTATACTGATCCATAATCTTATATCATGTATATAAGAATCAGAACACTGCAAAATAGAGTATTTTCTCATTGAAAGATGGAAGTAGTGGGTTTTTTCTTTGCACAACAGAAATGTTTCGACTTTCAGGACTTTCACTACAATTCTAAGAATGCTTGGGATGTTTTTTATAACCAACACAGAGACCGTCTGTGCGTGCAAGTAATAGGGAGGGTAACTGACACAATGCAGTTAGTGAAGTGTGCGTTGGTGGTTGTGCTGGTTTAATACCGTGAGATTAGTTAAGTACGCCATTGTTGATTTTGTTGTGTTTAAATATGGAATTATTCAAGTGTAATTTGTGAATGTTGTGTTAATATGGAATCTAGTAACGTGCTTCATTGTAAAGGTTATTAGTAAATACGAACTAGTGTAACATGTATGTTGTTTTCTTTAAATAATTAATGAAGTGCTGATTGTAAGTGTTGAGTTATGTCTCTGTACTTCTCCTCTTTTCTCATTGCATGTGACTGAAAAGGTTGTTCTTTGGTTGGTGTGTTTGTTTTAGACGAGGGACAGATGGGGAAGGAGTTGTCATTTTTTTTTGGAGGGGGGGGGGGTAGGTTGATGTGTAGCACAATATTACAAAGATGTTTATATTGTTTTAGCGCCTGAGGGGTGAATAATTAGTGGTGGTGGCCGGGATGACTTAAACTGCAAGAATTTTTTTATGTAACTATTCTTTTTCTGGTTGTGTGTGTGTGTGGGTGATGTTGCTTGTAATGTGAATTTTTGTGGTTTTGCTTTCTTTCCCTCTTTGTTTTTTTTTTTTTTTTGGGTGGGTATGCGTCGGTGGGCCGGTTGCCTCCGGAGTTGTTGTGGCCAGTGTAAATAAGTGTTTACTTTCTGTTTTTATTATTATTTTTTTTTTGGCATGCCTCATGCTTCTGATCGACACCTTCCGTCCCAATGTTCCACGCCGCTCAGTCATAGTCCTCCCCGCACAACCAACAACCCACTGATATTTGTGTAATTACTGTCTATCCTCAGGGTCGTGAGTCCACAGGGAGCCAATCACTATCAGGCCGTGTGGGAGCCACCAGACAGAGGGGCCATGCCACTGCTGTAGGGTCATTTGTGCGTTGTTACAGTGGTGCCTGTTTGAAGTACATAGCAGGACACCACTCTACTAAGCCTATATCGCACAGTATTAGCTCAGTCGCGGAGCAGACTAAGTGCAGTGCCCCACCCCACTTTGGTGGCAACCACAACTAAACAGTTCCCTTCACGACCAGTCCCCGCGAACCTCCAACCCATAAGGCTTTGACACAAAACTCACCACAGGAACAGAAAGTGTAACTGGAAATCCGATATCATGAAGGCACCATGAGTCAGATGAAACTGGGCCACGACTCAGAGAATTTTTTTTTTTTTTTTAATGCTTACATGATTGATCAATCGACTAAAATGAGGATGTATCGTAAATGATGCTTACTGCTGTGGAAGTGCATTATTGCTTTAAGACTACTTTGACAGGTTGTACCTACGCTTACTTCATAAATATATCCGGCGTCAACGGGCGAGAGATACAGGACACCTGCAGTTAGTTGCGTCAGGTTATTTGAGCAACACTCTCAAACTTGCATCCGTTTTAAGTGGATGAAGCTCGACTGTGGGTCCAGTCTTCCCATGAGCCCAAGACACTTATTGAGAGAGTGGAGGGCGGAGATCGAAAATCCTATGACTCTTTATGGGAATCGAACCGCGACTTTACAGTCCATAATCAGGCGTTAACCACTGCGCCATGGCGGTGTGTGTAAATAATGTTTATTGTTTGTGTTGACAGCCCTGGGGTGGTGATGTGTGCACAAAATGATGAGAATTTTTCTATGGTCAGTATTTTTCCTTAGTGTTGTTTATGTTGTATTGGTTTATCGTGTTTTATTCTTGTTGTATTGTTGTTGCGGTTTCGTGGGATTGGCTTTTGTTTTTTTGGGTGAGGAGTAGTGGGGGGATAAGGTGGTGGGTGTATATGTAGAAATATCAATAATGATCTTCATCTATTTGTGTCAACAGACATGCGTGGTCGGCCGTCAGAGGGCGAGGTGCACCAGGTTGAGGTTCGGTGTTACAGAGACTAGCTGAAGATCTTTGTCGTAAGTGTATTTTGCCTGCTGTGTGTGTGTGTGTGTTGTGCTGTGCCTAGTATCGCTCCCTGTGTTAGCTATGACGTGTGACTGACACAAGTAGTCACCTGTGTGTGTTCATGTACTTTAACTTTAATTTGTGTTCTCATCAGTTGGCATAGTTTGAGTGTTTTTTTAAGGGAAAATTGATTAATCAGTGTGTATGAACTTATGATAATTGTATAAGTAATATATGTTCAATGTTCTCATTATCTGTGTCAACAAACATGGTGGGTTGTTAGCCTGTGTAGTACGACAATATTAATCATGTTTATTGTTTGTTTCTACAGAATACAAGCGATGGTGTGCGTAGGTATGGTGGGTGCAAGGCTTGTGATGGTGTTTAGACTGCTTGAAATTTTGACATAAGTGTCTTTTGCTGTCATAGTAGTGTGATGTGTGTGTGTGTTGGTGTGTGTGTGTGTGTGTTGTGCTGGAGTAGTTTGTTCGTGAATTAAGATATGAAGTGCCTGTGACACATGTGTCACCTGCCCACGTGTTGTGTTTCCATGTATTTCAATCGTTCTGCTTTGAACTGCCAGTCTGTATGAGGGAGGAATTTTGTTTTATTCGATGTCGTCGCGTTTGTTGTTGATTTTTAAATAGGGTGGGGACAGGGTGTATGAAACTGGAGGGCCCTTCAGTGTACAGTCCCATCAGATAAGGTGCCCTCAATCTAGGGTTATTATACAGTATGGTGAATTTTAGTAAGTGGCATTATATTGTGTTTAAGCGAAAAGTGATTAATCAGTGTCTGTATGAAATTTTTGATGATTTTATCAGTTTTATTCTTGGTCATATCTTTTTCAATTTGTTATGAATTCTAGAATACCTGCACACAAAGTATTTTCTCAATATGGTGATTTCTCTGCACAAACATGCACGTTACGCGAGAAGGGATCTGACACTAAAATCTCATAATTAGTGTTGCGATGTTTTACTAACAACACAGGGCCCAGTCTGGGGCAAGTAATAGGCAGAGGCTTAACGAGCGCTAACAACGGGAGGTATAGCTGAAGTGTGCGTTGTTGATTGTTGTGTTCATTATGGAATTAAGTGAACTATGCCATCGGAGTCAATTGTTGTGTTCTATTATGGAGTCAGTGATAGTGCTGTATATACTGATTGTTGGTGTTCAATATGGGTGAAAATTAGGAGAGTGCTGCATTTGCTAAAGGTTATTGTACAATCACAGACTAGTGTAACATATTTACTGTGTTTTCAATACATAATTAATGAGTGTACACTTGTTCATAGTCCTCTGTATCTATCCTCTTTCTCCATGCAGGGACCTGAAAGGCGTTGTCTTTGGTTGATGTGTTTGTTTTGGAGGGGAGATTGGGTGGGATGTTGTCATTTTTGTGGGGAGTTGGGGTGGGATGTTGCTGTTGTGGACAATATTACATAGACTGTTTATATGCTTTGCCGTCGATGAATTTTTTCATGGTCAGTATTTTACCTCTGTGTGTTTTGTTTTGGTCTATACATCGTTTTATTTTGCTTTTGTTTGTTGTTGGGTTTGGGCGTTTACTGCTTTTTATGGGGGGGGGGGGGTGTTGTAGGTGGGTGGTGTGGTGTGTGTGGACAATCTCATTAATGTTTATTATTGTGTGTAAAAGACATAGGAAGCGGTGGTGGTGTAGTGACAATATCAATAATGTTTATTATTTGATGTACCGACATGGGAAGTGAGGTTGGTGGTGTGTGGTCACAGGCTTAGGATGGTGTTCAGAAGCTTTTAAAAATTTTCGACGTAAGTCCTCTTTTGACTTTGGGTGTGTGTGATGTGTGAGTGTTGTGCATGGATGTAGTATGCTGATTCTTCGATATGAAGGGTGCTGACACAAGTCGATCACTGTGTGTGTCAAGTGTTATAAGTAGTTTGAAATGCAGTGATATGCGATTAAATTGTGCTTATTGTGTCAGTTATTGATTTTTTTTTTAAACGGGGAGGGTTGGTGTATGAAGATGGATCGAGCTTCAGTGCTACATCTTTCAGAGATCAAGTCGGCTAACTAAGGTTTTCAACTTTTGTGCATTTTTGATATGCAATAAAGTGTATTCCATTGGAACTCCCCCCCCCACTAATCATCAGAGTGTATGAATTTGCTTTATTGTATAAGTTTATACGATATATTATTTAATACTCACTGTATGAATTCAGATAGCAACAAACAGTATTTTTCATTGAAAGATGCACCGTAAGGGGGTGTTTTCTCTGCACAAACAGCATGTTACGCCCCTAGCAGGACAATCACTACAAATTACCTGATTGTTTAGGAGATTATTATTAGTCTAATCAACACTAGAGGCCAGTTGGCGATGCAATGTAAAGGGAATGGTAACTAGGCAAAACGGCAGTCAGTGACGAGTGTGTTGGTGTTTGTTGTGTTAATATGCGAATTAGTGAAGTGTGGATTTGTGGGGGATTGTTGTTGTTGATTCTGGAATTAGTGAAATGTGCTATTGGTGATTGTTGAGTTCAGTATGAGAATAGTATGACGTGTGTATTGCAGTGATTGTTGTGTTCAATATGAGAACTACTGTGAAGTGGTGTTATTGGTGATTGTTTGTGTTAATTTATGATAGTGACGTGGTGCATTTGTAGAAGTTATATACAATATTGGATAAGTTTAACATGCAATATGAAAATTTATAGTTTTCACTACAGAATTCGTTACGTGTGCCTTGGTAAGAGTTGTGTAGATTTATGCACCCCCCCCCCCCCCTCCTGGTTTGTACTTATATCTTTTCATGCAGTAACCAAAAATTGTTTTGGCACGGAGAGATAGGGGAGGGCGCATTATCTAATGCTTTGTGTTGTGGGAGGGGGGGGGGCGGTCTGATGTTTAGTGGAAATATTAAGGAGTCTGTTTATTTCTTTCAGGCCCTTGGATGGTGGAGGTGCTGTGGTGCACTAAAGAACTTGCCAAAGAATTGTTCATCGTAAGTATTCTTCTCTCTCGCTGTGTGTGTTTATTTGTTGTTTGTCGTTTGTTTGTTTTGTTTTTTTGTGCTTGTTGTTGTTAGGGGATTTGTTGTTTTTTTCATTCAGGGGGCAAGGGGGAGGGGGGGGGGGTTGTAGTGGAAATATAAATAATGTTAATTGCTATGTGTCAACGAAATGGGGAGGGTGGTGTGTGTAGGTGCACTAGGCCTTTGGTTGGTTTATATTTTCTTGTTAGTGTTCACGACGATGATGAAGGATTTAGTGTAATTGATTTTTCTCTTATTGGCTTGTGTGTGTGTGTGTGCTGTGTTGTGTGGAGTAGTATGCTGCGGTTAGACCCCCACACATCCCCCCCCCCCCGACTTATGAAGTGTGCTGACACAAGTTTCATGTGTGTTTTTCATGATAGTACTATTTAAATTTTTCAACTGCAGTGATCATTGTGATGAATTGTGTTTATTTGTAGTCGGGTTGTTTTTAAAGGAGCGAGAGGGTGGTGTTACGATGGAGTTAGTGTTATACTCCTTCAAGACTAAAGGCTGTTGTGTGGAGATGAGGTAATAGGGTTTTTTAACATTGTGACATTTTTGTTAGTGGCATTGATTTGTGTTTAACGTACAAAAGTAATCACAGTGTGTATAGATTTTGATTATTGTATAAGTTTTATGTTGAAATTTTAATCCACTCAGCTCTGAATAGAATCTTAGCTAACAATAGTATTTTTCATTGAAAAGATGAATTACGTGCGATGTTTTTTCTGCACCAAAAAGCCTGTTCAGATACAAGTTAATAAATTCTATGATTTGGTGATCGTTTTTACTAACAACACAGGAGGCCAAGTCTGGGGGGAGGTAAAAAAGTGAGGATAACGACAACAACGGCAGTTATGAATGTGTGATGTTGTTGATTGTTGTGCTATCAATATGGAATAGCTGAAGAATCGAGGGTTGTTGATTGTTGTGTTCAATATGGAATTAGTGAAAGTGTGCACGCTTCTGGGGCGACTGACTGTTGTGTTTTTGTTATTGGAATTAGTGAAGGTATAGGGTGTATTATTGTTGATTCGCTGTGTTCACATATGGAATTAGCTGAAGTGAATGTGCGTTGTTGATCTGTTGTGTTCATTATAGGAAAATTAGTGACGTGTGCGTTGGGGACGCTGTTGATGTTTTTGTTATTGGAACATTACGTGAAGTGTTATATTGATGATTGCTGTGTTCATATGCCGCATAGGTGAAGTGTGTGTTGGTTGATTGTTGTGTTCATATAGTAGAATTAGTGAAGTGTGTCGTTGTGGGATTGTCGTTTTGTTAAATTGTGTTTTTGTTATTTTGACTTAGTGATTGAAGTGTATATTGTGATTGCTGCATGTTCAATATCGGAATTAGTGAAGTGTGTATGATGATTGTTTTTTTTTGTGTTTGTTATTAATTATGTGAATTATGTATGATGCGATGCTATGAGTCAAATATGGAAATCAGTGACTGTGTGTATTGGTTTTTGTTATCTTAAGATAGTAAAGAATAAATGTCAACACATGTTGCCGTCAGTTCAAGTGTCGTGTACGTCCTGTTTTATTGCTGCTGCTTTTTTTGACTGTGTCTGTGCGTGCTGCATGCATTGTGTGTGCTGATGCTGTGCCGTGCTGTTTGCCGGTGATTGTGCCTGTCAACATTTACCTGACGATGTTTTGTCCATGTATGTTGATTAGTGAGGACGGGAGGGAGGAGGGCGGGGCCATGAGACGTGGTCCGCCTCCCTGCAGCAGGGACCTGGTGTGTTCAAGGGCACTGTCCAGAATCGGATGTGTGGAATGACATCTCTGACGCTGCAGAGCACAGAAAGAACGAGATGATGTGGAAGAATGCGTGGAACCTGACAGAATGAAACTGTTGTATATGTGATTTTTTTTTTTTTTTTCAACATCATTATATAACCATTTTTTATCATGAGAATGCATTTTTATCATTTATAATGTTTTATTATTGCACAAGATGTTTTCATTCACATTTTATTCTTGCACAATTTTTTGTAATGGAAGAAAAAACCGTTTTGTTTTTTTGGGGTCATGTTTCGGGTTGGCACAAGGTCGTGTGGTGACAGAAAAAACTTGGTTTTATCGGGGGGCCCCGTGTGGTTTTTTTACCTGTGTTTGGACTGTCAGTTTTTGGGCCTGGTTCTGTCCCTTTCCCTTCCCCTTGTCTGTCCGTCGTCCCTCTTTTTCTTTTTTGTGTTGTTTCTCTTTTTCTCTTTTTGTCTTCTCGTTGCTTTTTTTCTCCTTTTGTTTCTCTCTCCCCCTTCCCTGTTTCTCTCCCTCTCCCTTGTTTTTCTTTTTTGCGTCCCCTTTGTTTGTTTTTCTCCACTTTTGTGTGTTCTCTCCCTCTCTCTTATCGCTGCGCGGTGTGGTCTTCTCTCTTTTTGTCTTCCTGTTTTTTCCTTCCTTTTCTTTCTGTGTCGGGTGGTTTTCCCCTTTTCCTGTTGTTTTCTCCTTTACGGGTCGGGGCTGCAATGTCAAAAAATCGGGACTAAACCCTCCCCCACCCCCCCCCCCCAACCCCACACACACAAACCTCCAAACAACCCCCCAACACACCCTGTAAAACCCAATCCCCTACAAAATAAAAGAATTTCCTCTTTTACATTAAGGTTTAAATTTCTTGCACCCCTTTTTGGGGGTATGGAGGTTACAAAGGAACTGAAAAAGGGGAAATAAACCCCAGAAAATACACCGAAAATACTTAAAAATAAAACTAACAGAAAACGGGAAAAGAAAAGAGTTCACCACAAAATGATCAACACTCCAACTTTGTTTTGTTTTTTAAATAAAACAATTTCTTTAATAAACTGAATTTATGAAAAAACGTTAGAAATTTCAAGAAATCCTCAAATTTTTAGAGACAGGAGAAATTTTTGAGATTTACATTATTTCCCCATCCTCAAAAATTTTAAGGAATGGGGGGAGGGCAAAGGAGGTAAAATCTTTTCATTAAGTGTGGAATTAACGAAAATAGTTCAAAACCCCAAAAAACAATATTGCTTTATTTTTTTTCCTGGCAATTTTTGGAAAACATTTAACCCAATAAGTTGTGAAAACCCCAACAAAAAATTACTACATAATTAACTCATCCCCCCTTTTCACACAACAGCACTACTTCCTCAG
>CM054163.1:9680232-9703855 GCA_028751875.1 Rapana venosa
GGGGCCGGTTTGTAAGGGGAAGAAGGGTGTGGAGACGGCTGGGGGACACAAGTTTCCAGGAGGAGCAGTCAGCGCTGTGCTGTGTGCTGTGTGAGGGCGCACGACGGGGACTTGAGCCATGGGGGCAGCGCAGACAGCGTGCAGGACTGCATCCCGTGCTGGCGGCCTTGGTCAAGGAGCAGACGTGGCCTGGGGCAGTGTGGAGACCTGGTCACCGCCTGCCAGTCCAGTGACAGAGCTGCTGCAGGTCTGCTGCCTGAGGGAGGGAGGCCTGCATCAGCCGGCGTCTGTCCTCCTCCTCCTCCTCCTCCCCCTCCTCCTCCTCCCCCTCCTCCTCCCTTCCTCCTCCTCCTCCTCCTCCCCCCCACTGCAGGCCAAGGGGAGGGTGGGGGGGGGGGGGGGGGCGGAGGATGTCCGGCATCTGGTGGACACAGTGGAGGTCTTCAGCCTCAAGACCACGACTTCTCTTCTGGGGGCCTTCCAGGGCCAAGCGGCCCGCTGTGGGGGATGCGGCAATGCCTGGAGACCTTGACCCCTGGCCCGCTGTGGGGGATGCGGCAATGCCTGGAGACCTTGACCCCTGGCCCGCTGTGGGGGATGCGGCAATGCCTGGAGACCTTGACCCCTGGCCCGCTGTGGGGGATGCGGCAATGCCTGGAGACCTTGACCCCTGGCCCGCTGTGGGGGATGTGGCAATGCCTGGTGACCTTGACCCTGAGGGCAGCCGCCAGGAGCGGGGCAGGATGCTGCTGGCCTCAGCTGCTATGGCTGCCACCACATCGTGGGCACTGAGGTGGAGCCCTTCTGGGAACACAGCTGCTGGAGACGCTGAAGAAGAACCAGCAGCCTGTCCTCACCTGGGAGCAGCAGTTCTCCCCACACCTGGTGCAGTTCAGAGCCCTGAAGACTGGAACTCTCTTCCACCATGGCTGTGACTGTCAGCAGGTCAGGACAACCTGGCCACACCTGTGATGCTGTTCCTGACAAGGAGCCAAAGATTGCCAGGATGAGCGTCAGGCAAAGATTGCCAGCTTCCCGTCTCTCCCGTTGCCTCGGTGGTTTGTTCTCCTTTATATTATGGAGGTTTTGCTTTGTTTGGTTCTGTTTTGGTTTGGGTTGGGGTTGTTGTTGTTGTTTGTTTGCTGTTTTTTTGGAGGGGGGACTATTCGGTTGTCCTCTCTCCCCTTGTTGTTGCCGCTTTTGTTTGCTCTTGGTTCTTGCTTTTTTTCCCGGTCGTTTCTGTTTTCTGTTTAGCTTTCTTTCTTACTTGTTGCTACTTTCTCTCTCTCTCTCTCTCTCATCTCTCTCTCTCTCTCTCTCTCTCTCTCTCTCTCTCTCTCTCTCTCTTCTCTCTCTCTCTCTCTCTCTCCTCTCTCCCTCTCTCTCTCTCTCTCTCTCTCTCTCTCTCTCTCTCTCTCTCTCTCTCTCTCTCTCTCTCTCTCTCTTCGGTGATTTTTGTGGGGATTTGTGTGTAGATATTTTTTTCGTATACTGTGTAAGTGTATTGCTATGGGCTTTATTTTATATAATTATCATACATATCCCTAAGGGCGGGGACCGGATGTAAAAGAGCACATGGGTGCTTATTAATTATCATCGAAATAAAAGAATTTGTCATTGTCGGTGGATGAGTGTCAAGCAATTAAAGGGAAGCCACTTTTGGAGACCTGCCTGCACGCTTCAAATTGACGCGTTGCTTCCCTTTAACTGTAGAGCAGCCTCTAACTGGCTCCCGCCAGGCTTGCCACAGAAAATGAACAAGAAAGGTGTAGGGGGCTTGTTGTCATTGTAGTTGTGGTTCATTTGGTTTCGGGTTGTTTTTTGTGGAATTTTTCGGGTGGATGGGGTATCTTTTAGGTCTAAATCGTGTTAAAATTGTCAGTTTTTTTGTGATCCTGCTGGAAATTGTTTTTCTATTGGTGATTTTTTCTGGCAGAATCAGGCTCGTTTATTGAAAACAGGAATGATGTAGATCGTGTGATGGTGTGTGGTTGCTGCAGGTTTTATTCTGGGGGTACTGGTGGTATTCAGTGTTGTATTCTGCTGGACTAGCTCAAGGTGGGAACAGGGCCCTGTCCGTTGTCACCATGTGCGGACATTGTGTTTCCTAGCAACGGGTCTTAGAAACGGGTCTTGGGCAGACAAGAGTGTCAGGGGACATCACCCTGTGGCCTTCTCCTGCACTGCTACATAGGCTTGCGTTCTACAGAGTATTTGTTCTCTTATTCTTTTATTTTACGGATAATGCAGTGAGCACTCATGTACTTTTTTGCATCCGGTCCCCGTGTGCGTGCGGTTTGGTACATGTTGTTGTCTGATTGTTTCCTTTGGCACAGGGTGGCCTGCTCTTCCCGAGGGAGGAGCAGGGTGTTGGCGTGTGCGGGGGCTGGTGTGCTGCCTTCGTACAGGGACCTGGTGTGTGGTCTGCTCCATGGACTTTGAGGGAGAGTGGAATTGGCACTGATGTTAACTGGGGGGGGGGGGGGGGGGGTTGCGTGCGTGCGTGCGTGCATGCGTGCGTGCGTGCGTGTGTGTGTGTGTGTGATACCTTCAGTTTAACGTCTATTCACATTTAGTGATTTTAGACGGAAAAAAGTAATCTAAACAAGGGAACGCAAACAATAATAGAAAAGTGTCAGATAACGGTACTTAATAAAAACTAACTTTAACATACTACAAAAACTGATTTATCGGACTTCTTATCAATCCTAACACAATGTCCAACAGTAACAATGGTTCAGACAAAATCTAATCCAGTGACAAACTTGGTACAGCGGGTAAAAATGCTTTTAAATGTCCACAATCAAAAATAACATTACTATTGGTAATCTTCTCCCCACAAATACAGTTTACATCTTTCACGTATTTTGTCCTGAAAGCATTTAGTTTAAATCTGTACATAAGGGATAACATTATAAAGACAATAGTCAGAATCATATATTTTCTTTCTGAAGTGCTTCCAGCAAGCGTTTTGTAGCAAGCTGTATCCCTCATGCAGAGATAAGGCAACGTTTATTTCACAAGAACTATTTTTATTTTCTGCTCCATATTTTGCAAGACTGTCAACTTTTTCATTAAAAAAGATACCAGTGTGTGAGGGAACCCAACAGAAAGTAATAGCACTACCTCTTAAAATTAAAGGGTGTACCAGATGCCTGATTTCAAAGATTATGTTCTTTTCTTACTTTAAGTGTTGAATTTTTAAAGCATGTAAATACAGATTTTAGAATCTACAACCAAAAGTAGTTGAATATGGTCTTTAGGGAGTTCAGGTACATAATACAGTGCCAACACTATTAGCGTTAGTCTAGCAGTAATTAGATTTATTTTTTTCCAGGTTGTACAGCTCGTTCTACTTTTAAGTTTACTTTGTGTGTGTGTACGTGTGTGTTGTTGTGTGTGTGTGTGTGTGTGTGCTTAGCATTTTATGATGGATGTATCTATTCATCTGTGTGACATAGCTATAATTATTGTGTGTGTGTGTGTAGGGGGGGGGGTATGCTATGTTATACCACTTTAAAGTCACGGCAGATTTTCTCTATTCTATTCGGGCTGCTTCCCCGTGGAGTAATGCGTAGCATGTTATTTGTATGCATTCTATCAGTTTAACTGTAGCATGTTTTTATTTATGTATTCTATCAGTGTAACTGTAGCTGTTGTTATGTATGTATTCTATCAGTGTAACTGTAGGTTTGTTATGTTATGTATGTTTTCTATCAGTGTAACTGTAGCATGTTGTTATGTATGTATTCTATCAGTGTAACTGTAGCATGTTGTTATGTATGTATTCTATCAGTGTAACTGTAGCATGTTGTTATGTATGTATTCTATCAGTGTAACTGTAGCATGTTGTTATGTATGTATTCTATCAGTGTAAAACAGTAGCATGTTGTTATGTATGTATTCTATCAGTGTAAACTGTAGCATGTTATTTGATGTATTCTATCAGTGTAACTGTAGCATGTTGTTTATATTGTATTCTTTCAGTGTAAACTGTAGCATGTTATTATGTATGTATTCTATCAGTTTAACCGTAGCATGTTGTTATAATATATATTTATATGTATTCTATCAGTGTAACTGTAGCATGGTATTATGTATGTATTCTATCAGTGTAACTGTAGCATGTTGTTTTGTATGTATTCTATCAGTGTAACTGTAGCATATTGTTATGTATGTATTATATCAGTGTAACTGTAGCATGTTGTTACGTATGTATCTCAACTATCAGTGTAACTGAAGAATGTTGTTATGTTATTTAATAGTAACAATAAAATAAATAAATAAATAATTCAATAAATCAATCAATAAATAAAAGTCCTTGGATGGGACTGTGGACTGTGGGCGCCCACAGAGCGTCTTGTGCACACGTTAAATCCTGTTCCCCTTTTCTAAGAGTGGGCCATTGTGTGCCGGTGGGAACAGATGACAGAATTTGCAGGGGCGCATGCACACGGGGACTGGATGTGAAGGAAAGGCGCGTGGGTGCTTGTTCTATCATCATCTAGCTCCCAGACCACCATCATGGTCGAATGATGGGGGAAAGTTTCATGCCCAAAAGGGTATTGAACTACCGCGTTTGCATAAATGTGCGTGCGTCGGGTGCGTGTGTGTTGTGTGTCTGTGAGTGTGTGTGCGTGCGTGTGTATGTCTGTGAGTGTGTGTGTGTGTGTGTGTGTGTGTGTGCTGTAGCATAGTATGATGGATGTATCTATTCTAGCTGTGTGACCGTAGCAGATTATTATGGTGGGAGGGGGCAGGTTGTTTGGGTTTTTTATCTATGTTCATACCACTTTAAATCACGGCAGTGCGTGCGTACGTGCGTGTGCACGCATGGATTTGGAATCTGCTGTTCATTATGTTTAAGGAGAGTTGCATGCATGTAAATGATTGTGTGCAAGCGCTTCGATTTGTTTGTTTTTACAAGATTCAGCGCTATATAAAGTCCATTTATTATTATTATTATTATTATTATTATTCCGTTCGATTTGCAAAACATGTTCATTGAAACTGGTCGGCTGTGAAAGTGTAGGTTGAATGCAAAAATAATACAAATGGACCCCCCACCCTCCCCCAACAAGAAAAATACACTACATAACTCGAAAGTACTTCACCGCGCATACGCGCGCACACACACACACCACACACACACCACACACACACACAAACACACGCAACGCAACGCAACGCAACACACTCACACACACACATTCATACACATACACACGTACATATACGCGCGCACATTTCTACTCACTTAGATTTGGATTAAAAGAAAATGAGAGAAAAAATAATAAAATGTCACACAAATTATATCAGGTAACAATACTACTCGTTCTTTCATGTTCATACTTTATAATTCATGACAACAACACACCTAAAAAAACATGACACCCCCCCCCCCCCAAGCAAACAAAGGAATCAAACAAGGAAACAACCAAACACAACAAAGCATGCCCCTACAAAAAAAGAAAAGAAAAATACAATAAACAAAAACATCAACAAAAACCACAACAAAAAATTCCCAAACAAGCAAACAAAAAGAAGAAAAGACTATGCATCCATACCTCATTGCATCGACAATACTGCCAGCAGTTATATCCCTCCTCTCCTCTTAGCATGCATGAACATTTATTCATATGCACTCATGGTCTCAAAGTAGTGCTTTTCAACATTTAAAATGGGCGTGTGTGTGTGTGTGCGCGCGCGCGCGTGCGTGCGTGCGTGCGTGTATATGTGTATGCGTGCGTCAAGTCAAGTCAAGTCAAATTTTTATTTCCAGATGGTAAGTTGAATAAGCAATGCATTTGCTGTTTTTTCATCAAGCCATCTATCTAGGAACAACAACACAAAAAAACCTGATCAATATTATGCAACTACCTTATTTTCATAACCAATAATAATTAAACTAACTCCAAAAGAGAGTCTGTCTGTCTGTCTGTCTGGCTGTATGTCTGTCTGCCTTAGTGACCATGGTCTGTCTGTCTGTCTGTCTGTCTGCCTGTCTGTCTGTCTGTCTGCCTCAGTGACCATGGTCTGTCTGTCTGTCTGACTGCCTCAGTGACCATGGTCTGTCTGTCTGTCTGACTGCCTCAGTGACCATGGTCTGTTTGTCTGTCTGACTGCCTCAGTGACCATGGTCTGTCTGTCTGTCTGCCTGTCTGTCTGTCTGCCTCAGTGACCACGGTCTGTCTGTCTGTCTGTCTGTCTGCCTGTCTGTCTGTCTGTCTGTCTGTCTGCCTGTCTGTCTGTCTGTCTGTCTGCCTGTCTGTCTGTCTGTCTGTCTGCCTCAGTGACCATGGTCTGCTGAAGATCTTTGACGTAAGTGGTCTTTTGCCTTCATGTGTGTGTGTGTTTGTTGTGTTGGAGTAGTATGCTGCGTTAGATATGAAGGGTGCTGACACAAGTGTCACCTGTGTTTGTTTATGTATTTATTGTAGTGATATTAGATGACTTTTGTTTATTGTGTCTGGGTGGGTGGGTTTTTTTAAGGGGGGGGGGGGGGAGGGTTAGGACTGAAGGGCCATCAGTGTACATCAGTTCAGACTAAGGGGCCTAATCAGGGTTTTCAACAGTCGTGAATTTTTGTAGTGGCATAGATTGTAAATAGTAAAAAGTGATCAACAGTGTGTATGAATTCTGATGATTGTATAAGTTTATATTTATCGCATCTTTATCAGTATGCATGATTTCAGAACTCTGTAACAATAGGTAATTTCTCATTGAAAGATGAAGTAAGTGGGTGTTTTCTTTGCACCAAACAGCATGTTAGTGATCAGGACTTTCACTAAAATTCTAATTACTGTTGGTGATGTTTTTACTAACCAACACAGAGGCCAATCTGGGGGCAAGTAAAGGGAGGTAACTGGCAAAACGGCAGTTAGTGCAAAGTGCGTTGGTGATTGTTGTGTTTAATATAGAATGAGTAAAGTGTGCATTTGTGAATGTTGTGTTTAATATGAATGTAGTAAAGTGTGCATTTGTGAATGTTGTGTTTAATATAGAATGAGTAAAGTGTGCATTTGTGAATGTTGTGTTTAATATAGAATTAGTAAAGTGTGCATTTGTGAATGTCATGTTTAATATAGAATTAGTGAAGAGTACGTTGTTGGTTGTTGTGTTCATTATGGAATTAGTTAATTGTGCGTTTGTAAAGGTAATGTACAATACGGACTAAGTGTTACATGTAACTGTTGTTTTCAATACAGAATTAGTGAAGTGTGGGTTTGTAAAGGTTATGTACAAAACGGACCAAGTGTAACATCTGATTGTTGTTTTCAATACTGAATTAGTGAAGTGTGCACTTGTAAGTGTTGTGTTCATGTCCTCTGTACTTATCCCCTTTCTCCATGCAGGGACCTGAAAGGCATTGTCTTTGCTCAAGGTGTTTGTTTTGGGGGTAGATGGGGAGGGGTGTTATAATAATAATAATAATAATAATAATAATAATAATAATAATGTATGGAATTTATATAGCGCTGAATCTTGTAAAGCAACAAATCAAAGCGCTCAGATGACTTTTTTTTCCAGTCCTTGTGTGTATGCAGTTGTCAATTCTGTCATCTTTTCCCACTGGCACACAATGGCCTACTCTTTCGAAAAGCGGAACAGGATTTAATGTGTGCGCAAGATGTTCTGTGTGCGTTCGCACATGGGGCCTCAGTTTATAGTCTGACCCGAAGGACTTTGAAAGGTGACTTCCGAAGGGTGTTGTTATGGGAGTGAAGGGGGGGGGGGGGGGGTAGGGGTATGTTGTGGAATGGTACTAATGTTTATTGTTTCTGTTGACAGGCCTGGGGTGATGTCTTCTCCAGATGTCAAACGTATTTCTCTTTCTCTGTCCAACCATTCTCTCTCTCAACTGGTAAACGAAGCAACGCACAAATCTGGTCATATTTTAGACTGGCTGATTACTAATGCTTCATTTAATCTTGTCACATCTGTTTCTGTCACTGACGAACTGCATTCTGATCATTCCGCCATTCTTTTCCATCTCAACATCACAAAACCTGTCAGAAAGAAGAAATATGTTACTCGTCGCAATCTTAAGGCCTTAGACATTCATACCTTCTCTTCACAAGCTTCCAAACGTTTTTCACAAACCTTGACACACTGACCTCTCTGATCACTATAACACTCTTCTCGCCAACTGCTTGATGAGCATGCACCTCTACTGACCATCTCCTCCCTGACAGACCCTGTGCGCCATGGTATACCCAAGACATCTTGATAGCGAAGCGCAAACGCCGGCAACTAGAACGGCAGTGGCGGAAGTCAAAAACCGAAATTAACAAACAGCTTTTCTGAAAACAAATAAACAAAGTCAAACGCTTAATCCATTCAGCAAAGACAGACTACTACTCTTCCCAAGTTCTTTGTGCTACATCCATAAAATCTCTTTTTTCCCTCACCTCAAATCTCCTTGGATCTACAAAAACAACTCCTCTGCCTAACACCCACAGCCTGTCTGAACTTCCATTCATATTTTCTGCCTTCTTTTCAGACAAAGTTCGAAACATACGCTCCAGACTGGATCAGACTCAATTCCAGCGTGCGCCTCCTGATCCCCAGTTCACTGGCACTCCTCTCTTTTCCTTCCATCCCACAAGTGAAAAAGAAATCATGACAATTCTGAAGGAAATGACTATAAAATCATGCGACCTTGATCCCATACCTGCTCCTGTTTTCTCACAATGCCTTCCACAACTTGTGCCTATTATCACTAAAATAGTAAAACTCATCTCTTCAGTCGGAAGTTTTCCATCAGCTCTTTAAAACAGCAATAGTCACACCTCTACTGAAAAAGCACGACCTCAATCCCAACATTCTGAAGAATTATAGGCCTGTCTCAAACTTACCTTTGTCTCTAAAGTACTAGAAAAAGTCGTCTCAAACAGCTCAACAGTCACCTTCATTCCAATGATCTTCTTCCCACTTTTCAGTCTGCCTATCGCCCCAACCACAGCACTGAAACCACCCTAGTCCACACTTTAGATACACTTCTACTTGCTTCTGATGCAGGAAAAATCTCCCTCCTCACTCTTCTTGACCTATCTGCAGCTTTTGATACCATAGATTACTCAATTCTTATTTCTCGCCTCCAAAATACGTTTGGTATTAACGGCACAGCCCTCACCTGCTTTACTTCATACCTCACAGACCGGTTCCAGAAAGTTATTGTAAACAAAATTCAATCAAAACCTGTCAAAATGGAATGTGGAGTCCTGCAGGGATCAGTCCTGGGCCCTGTTCTCTTTACTCTCTACACTGCTCCACTCACATATTAAAACAACCACCACTATTGATCATCATTTCTATGATGGATGATACTCAGTTTCAGTGCAGCGATACTGTTGAAAATTGCCTTCCCTCCTGACAATATGTCCTACTGCCTTCAAGACATTCAAAACTGGATGACTCAGAACAAGTTACAACTAATGCTGATAAAACCGAAGCCAGTGCTCATAGGGACCCAACATAAACTTTCCTCTATCGCAAAAACTTCAATAGAATTCGGCAATACGTCAGTTCCTTTGTCCAACTCTGTGAAGTATTTAGGAGTAGTTCTTGACAACACACTCTCTATGAAAAAATTCATCACCTAGACCTGCCAGTCTTGCTACTATCAATTACAGCGCATAAGCGGGATTCGCAAGTATCTGTCCACTGATGCAACTTCTAAGCTTGTCACATCTCATTCTTTCACGTTTAGACTACTGTAATTCTCTTTTGGCTGGCCCACCAGCATCATCTATCCACTCTCTTCAACGCATACAAAACTCTGCAGCTTGACTGGTCCTAAGAAAGAAAAAATATGAACACATCACTCCTCTTCTGCGATCTCTTCACTGATTGCCTGTCTCACAAAGACTGGAGTATAAAATCAATACCCTCTGTTTCAAATGTCTCCACAAATCTGCACCCTCTTATCTCTGTAACTGTCTTCACCCGTACACTCCATCCCGTTCCCTTCGTTCAGCTGTAGATACTTTGTGCTTTTGAACACCCAGATTCAAACAAACCCCTGTTGGCCATCACTCCTTCTCTGTTTCTGGTCCATCCACCTGGAATGACCTCCCTCTTTCACTTCGCCAAAAGCCTTCACTTGATACCTTCAAATCCAGCCTCAAAACACACTTATTTCCTACTTGAGACTTTCCCCCCACATATCTGTCCCTAATTTTCAACAGCATCTTTCACCTTCTAAGTGTTGTTCCATGTGTATGTGTGTGTGTGTGTGTGTGTGTGTGTGCGTGTGTTCGTGCGTGTGCGTGCGTACGTGCGCGCGCATGGATTTGAAATCTGTTGTTTATTATGTTTAAGGAGAGTTGCATGCCTGTAAATGATTGAGTGCAAGCACTTCGATTTGTTTGTTTTTTACAAGATTCAGCGCTATATAAATTCCATATATTATTATTATTATTATTATTATTATTATTATTATTATTATTATTATTATTATTAAGAACAGTAGTACTAATGTTTATTGTTTGTGTTGACAGGCCTGGGGTGGTGGTAAAGCATGAAGACTGATGATAATTTTGTCATGTAAGTATTCTTCCTCTGGGTGTGTGTGTGCGTTTTGTTTGGGGTTTGTTTGGGGTTTTGTTTGTTTGTTGTTGTTCTTGCTGGTTTTGGTTTTTTGGGGTTTTTTTTTTGGGGGGGGGGTTGTTACTGTAGTACACAGTATAGATGTTTTTTGCTTGTGTCAACAGAAATGGGGTGGGTGGTGGTGGTGGTGCACAGGTCTTGGGATGGTGTTCAGAGACTGCTGAAGATCTTTGACGTAAGTCGTCTTTTGCCTTTGTGTGTGTGTTGTGCTGGAGTAGTATGCTGTGTTAGATATGAAGGGTGCTGACACAAGTGTCACCTGTGTGTGTTCATGTATTTAACGTCTTTTGAACTGCAGTGACATGAGATGAATTGTGTTTATTGTGTGTGGGTTGTTGTTGTTTTTTAAAGGGGGAGGGGGCGTTGAAGACTGGAGGGCCTTCAGTGTACATCCCTTCTGACTAAGGGGCCTAATCAGGGTTTTCAACAGTTGTGAATTTTTGTAGTGGTTAAACGTCCTCCCATTCACTATTTAGTGATTTTAGACGGAGAAAAAAAGTAATCTAATCAAGGAACGAAAAATAATAGGAAAAGAGTCAGTAACGGTACTTATAAAAACTAACTCTTAACATACTACAAACTCGTTTTATCGGATTTCCTGTATCAATCCTACACAAGTCCAACAGTAACTATGTTTCAGACAACAATCTAATCCAGTGACAACTTGGTAAGGCGGGCGTAAAAATGCTTTTAAATGTCAAATCAAATAATAACATTACTATTGGTAATCTTCTCCCACAAATCCAGTTTACATCCTTTACGTATTTTGTCCCGAAGCATTTAGTTAAATTGTACATAACGGGATTCCCCATTATAAAGACTATAGTCAGAATCATAATTTTCTTTTCTGAAGTGCTTTCAGCAGCGTTTTGTAGCAAGCTGTAGTCCCTCATGCAGAGATTAATGCAAAAGGTTTATTTCACAAGATACTTTTTTTTATGTTTGTTTTCTGGATCCATATTTCTGGCAAGACTGTCTAATTTTTCTATAAAAAAGATACTGTGTAGTGAGGGAAACCAACAGAATGTAATAGCACTCCTCTTAAAATTAAAGGGTTTGTACCAAATGCCTCGATTTCAAAGATATGTCTTTCTTATTTCACTCATAGAATTTTTTAAAGCATGTAAAACCGATTTAGAATCAACACACAATCAGTATGTTGAATATGTCTTTGGGAAGTCAGGTACTTAATACAAGTTCGCCGAACACCTAGTGCTGTCTAGCCTTCAGCAGTAAATATAGATTTATTTTTTCGCAGGTTTGACAGCTCGTTCTACTTTTAATGTTATATTTGTGTGTGTGTAGTGTGTGTGTGTGTGTGGCGTGCTTTACTTTGTTTTTGTGTGTGAGTGCGGTCGCATTATTATGATGGATGTATCTATTACATCGTGTGACATTGCACAATACTTGTGTGCCGTGTGTGGGGGGGGGGTGGGTATCTATGTTATACCACTGTAAGTCTCGGCGATTTCTTCTATCAAATTCGGGCTGCTCTCCCCGGTGAGAATGCGTAGGTGTTATTAGGTATGCATTCTATCAGTTTGACTCGTAGCATGTTTTTATTTTTGTATTCCTATCAGTGCCGAACCGTAGCTCTGTTGGTTATGTATGTATTTATCCAGTGTACCGTAGAATGTGGTTAGTTGTATTCTATCAGTGTAACTGTAGCAAGTTGTTATGCTATGTACTTTATCTGTGTACACTGTAGCATGCTGTTAGGTTTTGTATTCTATCAGTGTAACTGTAGGCATGCTGGTTATGTAGGTTATTCTATCAGTGTAACTTGCATGTTGTGTATATTTTCTATCAGTGTAGCTGGAGCATGTTTTTATGTATGTTTTCTATCTGTGTAACTGTTGCATGTTGTTAAGTAGGATTATTCTATCAGTGTACTACTGTAGCATGTTATTATGTATGTATTCTATCAGTGTACTGTAGCATGTTATTATCGTATGTATTCTATTCTGTGTAACTGTTAGATGTGTTATGTTTGTATTCTAATCAGTGTAACAGTAGCATGTTGTTTGTATGTATTCTAAATCAAGTGTAATGTAGCTTGTTATTATGTATGTTTCTATCAGTGTACTGTTGCACTGTTGTTATATATGTAATTCTCTTCGGTTGTAACTGTAGCCATGTTATTATGTATGTATTCTCATCAGTTTTTAAACGTAGCATGTTGTTATAATATTTATTTATCTATAGGTATTCTATCAGTGTACATGATAGCTTGGTATTATGTATGTATTTATCAGGGTAACTGTAGCATGTGCTAAGTAATGTTTCTTTCAGTGTACTGTCCAGCATTCATTGTTATTGGTATGTATATATTTCAGTGTTACTGTAGCATTGTCTGTTACGTATGTATTCTCCAACTATCAGTTGTAATGAAGATCTGTTGTTATCGTTATTGAATAGTAAAATAAAATTAATAAATAAATAAATTCATGTAAATCAGTCTATAAATAAAAGTCTTGGATGGGACTGGGCCGACGAGGCACCGTGTGTGGGCGCCAACAGAGCCCGTCTTGCTGCAACACAGTTTAAATCCCTGTTCACTTTTTAAGGTGGGCCCATTGTTGTGCCGGTGGGAATGATGACTGATTTGCAGGGGCGCAATGCACACGGGGGACTGACGATGGGAAGGTAGGCGCGTGGGTGCTTGTTCTATCATCATCGAGCTCCAGACCACCTCAGGGTCGAATGATGGGGGGGAAAGTTTCGTGCCCAAAAAGGGTATTGAACTACCGCGTTTGGGGGGGACTAACTAGTGCTGTGCGTTGTGGTGTGTGTGTGTTGTGTGGGTGTCTGTGAGTGTGTGTGCGTGCGTGTGTGTGTGGTCTGGGAGTGACTCGTTGTGGTGTTTGTGTGTGTGTGTGCTGTAGCATAGTATGATGGATGTATCTATTCTAGCTGTGTGACGTAGCCGATTATTATGGGTGGGAGGGGGAGGTTGTTTGGGTTTTTTATCTATGTTATTACCACTTTAAGTCACGGCGCCCAGTGCTTACGTTTTACCCGTGCGTGTGCACGCTATGGATTTGGAATATGCTGTTCATTATGTTTAGGTGAGTTGGCATGCATGTAAGAAGATGTGTGGGCAGCGCTCTCGATTTGTTTGTTTTTAAAGATCAGCGCTATCTTAAGTTCATTGTATTATTCTTAGTAATAATAATTATTATTATTATGATTATTATTATTATTATTTTTATTTACCTTTCGCATTTGGCAAAACCTGTTCATGGAAACTGGTTGGCTGTTGAAAGTGTAGGTTGATGCAATTATATACTTTGGACCCATCCCACCCTCCCCCAAAAGGAAAAAATACATACATAACTCGAAAGTACATACACCCGGCATACACGCTCCACACAACACACACCACACACACACTCACACACGCAACGCAATGCCAACCGCACACATCACACAAAAACATTCATAAAAATCACACGTACATATACGACGCGCACTTTCTACTCAAGTAGATTTGGTTAAAAGAAAATGAGAGAAAAAATAATAAAAGTCACACAAAGTATATCAGGTAACTTTTTACCGTTCTTTCTGTTTCATACTTTATAAATTATGACAACAACAACTAAAAAAACATGACACCCCCCCCAAGCAAACAAAGGAATCAAAACAAGGAAACAAACCAAACAAAACAAAAGCATGCCCCTACAAAAAAAGAAAAGGAAAATTACAAAAATACGAAAACATCAACAAAAACCACAACGAAAAAATCCCAAACAAGCAAAACAAAAGAAGAAAGGGACTATGATTCCATACCTCATTGATCGAACATACTGCCAGCAGTTATAATCCCTCCTCTCTCTTTAGCATGCATGAACAGTTATTCATAATGCACTCATGGTCTCAAAGTTAGTGCTTTCACATTTTAATAAATGGGCGTGTGTGTGTCAGATCTGAACTTCGCGCGGCGCGTGCGTGCGTGCGTGCCGTGTATATGTGTGGATGACGTTTCAAGTCAAGTCAGTCAAATTATTATTTACCAGTGGTAAGTTGAAGAAGCAATGACATTTGCTGTTTCGTTAATCTCAAGCATCCTCATCTAGGAACAACAAACAAAAAAATTGTCAATATAATGCAATACCTTATTTTTCTATAACATAATTAATAATAAAAACTAACTCCAAAAGGAGAGTCGGTCTGTCTGTCTGGCTGTATGTCTGTCCTGTACTCTTAGTGGACCTTGGTTTGTCTGTATGTTGTCGGTCTGTTTATGCCTGTCTGCCGGTTCTGTTTGTCTGTCGCCTCCAGTGGCCACGGTCGGTACTGTATTTCTGTCTGAGTGATCGCCTGGCTGTCTGTCTGTATCTCAGAGACCATGGTCTGTCTGTCTGTCTGCATAGTCTGTCTGTCTGCCTCAGTGACCACGGTCTGTCTGTTTTGTCTGTCTGTCTGTCTGTCTGCCTCAGTGACCACGGTCTGTTGTCTGTCAGTGTCTGATGCCTTGTTTGTCTGTATGACTGCCTCTGTGACATGGTTCTGTCTGTCTGTCGTCTGTCTGCCTGTCTGTCTGTCCGGTCAGTGACCACGGTCCTTTCGAGTCTTTCTGTCTGTCTGTCTGTCTGCTCAGTGACCACGCGTCTGTCTGTCGTGTGTGTCTGATGTATGTCTGTTGCTCGTCAGTAACACGGTCTGTCTGTCTGTCTGTTCTGTCTGACTGTCTGTCTGTCTGTCTGCCTACAAGACGTACACCAGTTCTGCTGAAGATCTTGATCGTTAAGTGGTCATTTTGCACTTCATGTGTGGTGTGTGTTCTTGTTGTGTTGGTTTAGTATGAGGCGTTAGATATGAAGTGTGCTGACACAAGTGTCACTGTGTTTGTTTTGTTTTTTTTGTGAGTGATACTTAGAGATTTTGGTTTATTGTGTTCTGGGTTTGGGTGGGTTGTTTTTTTAAGGAGGGGCGGGGGGGGGAGGGTTGGACTGAAGGTGCCATCAGTGTACCAGCAGTTCAGACTAAGGGGCCTAATCAAGGGTTTTCACAGTCGTGAATTTTTGGAGTTGGCATAGATTGTAAATAGTTAAAAAAGGGATAAACAGTGTGTATGAATTTGATGATTGTATAAGTTTATATTTATAGCGCTTCCTTTATATGCCTATGCCATGATTTTCAGACCTCTGTAACAAGAGGTAATTTCTATGAAAGATGAAGTAAGTGGTGTTCGGTGTCTTTGCACCCATAACAGCTTGTTGTGATCAGGACTTTCACTAAAATTCTAAGTAATGTTGGGGTTGTTTTTAATAACCAACAAGAGGCCAATCTCGGGGGCAGTTAAAGGATGGTAGTTTACTGGCACATAACAGCAGTAGTGCAAAGTGCGTTGGTGATTGTTGTGTTTAATTATAGAATGAGTAAAGGTGTGGACAATTTGTGAATGTTGTGCTTTAATATAGAATGAGTAAAGTGTGCATTTGTGAATGTTGTGTTTAATATAGAATGAGTAAAGTGTGCATTTTGTGATTGTTGTGTTTATATAGAATTACGTCTATAAGTGTGCTTTGTGAATGTTGTGTTTAATATAGAATGAGTTAGAGTGTGCATTTTGTGAATGTTGTGTTTAATATAGAATGAGTAAAGTGTGCATTGTGAATGTTGTGTTTAATATTAGAAATAGTGAAGCATGTGCGTTGTTGATTGTTGGGATCTTTCGAATTAGTGAATTGTGCCGTTTGTAAATTTTATGCTACACTACGGACTAAGTGCACACATGTAAATGTGTTTTCAATCAGACGTAGTGAGTGTGCGTTTGTACTTAGGTTATGTACACAAACGAAACGTGTAACATCTGATTGTTGGTTTTCAATACAGAATACGTGACGTGTTTGAACTTGTGAAGTGAAGTGGAAGTGTCCTCTGTATTATCCCTTTCTCCATTGCGGACCTGATGGCATTGTCTTTGTCAGGTGTTTGTTTTGGGGGGAGATGGGGAGGGGGTTATAATATAATAATAATAATAATAATTATAATAATAATTATACTAATAATAATAATATTAATAATAATAATAATAATCATAATAATAATGTATGGGAATTTATATATCGCAGAATCTTGTAAAGCAACCAATCAAAGCGTCTGTGTTTTTTTTTTTCTGTCATGTGTGTATGCGGTTGTCATTTTGTTATCTCGTTCCTCCGCTACAATGGCTGCTCTTTCGAAAAGACGGATCAGGATTTAAAAGTCGGTGGTCGCTAAGATGTTCTGAGTGCGTTCCGCACATAGGGCCTTGGTTTATAGTCTGACCGAAGGACTTTGAAAGGTGATCGAAGGGTGTTATGGGAGTATCGTGAATGGGGGGGGGGCGGCGGAGGTGTTGTAATGGGGTGAAGGGTGGTTGGGGGTAGGGGAGTTGTTATGGGCGTGAAGGGGGGGGGGGGAGGTAGGGGTGTAGTTATCGGGAGTGAAGGTGGGGGTGTGGGGGTAGGGTGGTGTTGTGTTTATGGAGTGAAGGTTGGTGGGCGGGTTGGTACACGGTGTGTTGTTATGAGGAGTGAAGGGTGGGGGTTCGGGGTGTTGATATGGGAGTGAAGGGGGGGGCTCGGGGGGGCGGGGGGGGGGGGGCAGGGGCTCAATGTGGGGACGCGGGGGCGGGGGGGCGGGGGCGGGGTGGGCGGTGGGGCGGGGTGTGGGGGCTGGGGTGGTGGGGGGGCTGTGTGGGGCGGCTGGGGGGCGGGGGGGGTCTATGGGATCGGGGGTGGCCGGGGCTGGTTGGGGGCTAGGGGCTTGGGTTGTGTTATGGGAGTCGAAGGAGGGGGGGTAGGGTTGTTGTTATGGGTGTGGAAGGTGGGGGGAGGGGTGTTTTCTCTGGGAGTGAAGGGGGGGGGTGGGGGGGTTAGGGGTGTTGTAATGGGTGTAACAGGGGGGGAGGGGTGTAGATATTGGAGGTGAAGGGGGGGGGGGGGTAGGGTGTTGTTATGGGTTAGTAGAGGGTGCGGGGGGTGTCGGTGTTTGTTATGGGAGTGAAGGGGGGTGGGGGGTAGGGGTGTGTTAATGGGAGTGAGGGGGGCTTAGGGGT
Source organism: Rapana venosa (assembly GCA_028751875.1). NCBI lineage: Eukaryota > Metazoa > Mollusca > Gastropoda > Neogastropoda > Muricidae > Rapana > Rapana venosa. The sequence goes on from CM054163.1 coordinate 9,697,889, forward strand.
GTTGTATTGGGAGATCGTGGGTGGGGGGGGGGTAGGGGTGTTGTTATGGGATGGAAGTTAGGGGGGGGGGGGTGGTAGGGGTGTCTGTTATGGGTTGAAGGGTAGGGAGGGGTGTTGTTGTTATGGGAGGTGCGGGGGGGGGGGGTTGATGTGTTATGGGATATGGACCAGGGGGGGTAGGGTGTTGTTATGGAGTGAAGGTGGGCGGGTAGGGGTGTTGTTTGGGCTTGAAGGGGGGGGGGGGGGGGGGGGTACGGGGTGGTTGTTATGGGAGTGAAGGGGGGGAGGTTTTCTTTGTTGTTATGAGACGTGTTGATATCAACGGGGGGGGTGGGGTGTTGTTCTGGGAGTGAAGAGGGGTGGGGGTAGGGGTTGGTTGTTATGGGAGTGAAGGGGTGGGGGGTGAGGGGTGTTGTTTTATGGGGATTTGGAAGGGGGGGTAGGGGTTGTTGTTATGGGAGTGAAGGGGGGGTAGGGGTGTTGTTTATGGGAGTGAGGTGGGGGGTAGGGTGTAGTTATGGGAGTAGAAGGGGGGGTAGAGGGTGTTGTTGTGGGAGTGAAGGGGGGGAGGGTGTGTTGTGTATGGGTGTGAAGGGGGGGTGAGGGGTAGGGGTGTTGTTAGGGGTGTGAATGTGGGGGGTTAGGGTGTTGTTATGGGAGTGAAGGTGGGGGGTAGGGGTGTTGTTATGGGAGGGAAGGGGAGGGGGGGTAGGGATGTTGTTTCATGGGAGTGATAGGGGGGGTAGGCGGTGTTGTGATGGGAGTGAAGGTTGGGGGTGGTAGGGGTGGTGTTATGGGGTGAAGGGGGGGGTAGGGCGTGTTGTTATGGGAGTGCAGGGGTGGAGGGGTGTTGTTATGGGACGTGAAGGTGGGTGAGGGGGTAGGGCGTGTTTGTTTATGGGTGTGACATGTGGGGGGTTAGGGTAGGGGTGGTGTTTTGGAGTGAAGGGGGGGGGTTTAGGGGTGTTGTTATTGAGAGTGATGTTTGAAAGGGGGGGGGGTAGGGCTGTTGTTATGGGGTGAAGGGGGTAGGAGGGTTGTTATGGGAGTGAACGGTGGGGGAGGTAGGGGTGTGTTATGCGGAGTGAAAGGGGGGGTTGGGTGTTGTTATGGGAGTGAAGGGGGGTAGGGTGTTGTTGGGTAGTTACGGGGGGTAGGGGTGTTGTTAATGGGAGTGAAGGGGGTGAGGGTAGGGGAGTTGTATTATGGGAGTAAGGGGGGAGGGGTGTTCGTTATGGGAGTGAAGGGGGGGGGGGGGTAGGGGTGTTGTGATGGGAAGTGATAGGGGGGTGGGGGTTTAGGGGTTGTTGTGAGGGGTTTGAAGGGCGGGGGGGTAGGGTGATGTTGTTATGGTGTGAGGGTGGGGGGGGTATGGGTGTTGTTATGGGAGTGTGAAGGTGGGGGGGGGTTGGGGTGTTGTTCTGGGAGTGAAGGGGGGGGTAGGGGTGTTTGTTTATGGGGGTTGAAGGGGGGGGGTGTAGGGGTGTTGTTTATGGGAGTGAATGTGAGGGGGTAGGGGAGTTGTTATGGCGAGTGAAGGGGGGGGGGTTAGGGGTTGTTGTTATGGGAGTGAAGGGGGGTAGTGTGTTGTTTGGGAGTGAAGGGGAGGGTAAGGGGGTGTTGTTTCCTATGGGAGTTGAGGTTGGGGGGTAGGGGTGTTGTTATGGGATGTGAGGGGGGGGTGGTCGGGTGTTGTTATGGGAGTGAAGGAGGGGGCTAGGGGTTGTTTGTTATTTGTGTTAGGGGGGTAGGGGTGTTGTTAGGGGACTGTGAGGGGGGGGGTTGGGGTGTGGTTTGGAGTGAAGGGGGGTGGGGGTTGTTATTGGGAGTGAAGGTGGGGGGTAGGGGTGTTGTTATGGGAAGTGTGATGGGGGGGGTAGGGGGTGTTGTAATGGGAGTGAAGGGGGGGAGGGGTGTTGTTATTAGGAGTGAAGGGGGGGGGGTCGTTAGTGTTTTTTTACGTGTAGGATTCTTTTTTTTTTTTATGTGATATGTTTTTAGTAGTGGGTTTATTTTTTATATTATTATTTTTGTAGTGTTTTTATTTTATTGCTTTTTTTATTTTATTAGTTTTCATTTAGTGTTAGTATAGTTTGTTTTTATTTTTCTTTTTTTTTTCTCTAGTTTTTCAATAGTAGTAGTGTTTTTTTTCTTCTTTATATTTTTTATGTCTTTTATTTTATTTTTTTTTATTTTATTCTTTTTTTTATTTCTTTTTTTTTTTTTTTTTATTTTTTTTTTATATTTTAGTTATTAAGTTTTCAGTGTTTCTAGTATTTTTTTTATTTTTTAGTTTTTTTTTTTTAGTCTTTATTTTTTTTATTTGTTTTTTTTTTTACGGTTTATTTTTAGTGGTGTTTTTAGCTTTTTTTTTCTTTCTTTACCGTGTTTTATTTTTTATATTTTTTATATTTGTTTGGTTTGTTTTTTTTTTTTTTTTATTTTTCTTAGTGGTGGTTATCTTTTATTTTTTATTTATTTGTTTTTCTTTAGTGGTTTTTTTTCTTGATATTAGTTATATATTGAGTTTTTTTTTTTTTTTTTTATTTTTAGATTTTTATTTAGTTAGTTTTTTCTATTAGTGGTGCTTGTTATAGGAGTGAAGGGGAGGACGGGGTTGTTGTTATGGACCCGTGAAGGGAGGTAGGGGTGTAGTTATAGGAGTGAAGGCGGGGGTAGGGGTGTTGTTTGGGCGGTGGAAGGGGGGGGGGTGGGGGGGGTAGGGGTGTTGTTATGGGAGTGAAGCGGGGGGTTAGGGGTGTTTGTTTATGGGAGGAAGGGGGTTTAGGGGTGTGTTATGGGAGTGACGGGGGGGGGGGGTAGGGGGTGTTATGGGTGTGAAGGGGGGGGGGTAGGGGTAGTGTTATGGAGTGAAGGGGGGGTGGTTGGGGGTGTTGTTATGGGAGTGAAGGGCGGAGGGGTAAGGGTGTTGTCATAGGAGGAAGGGGGGATGGGGTGTTGTAATGGGAATGATAGGGGGCGGGGGGTAGGGTGTGTGGTCAATGGTACTGATGTTTGTGTTGACGGCCTGTGTGATGTTGTGGACTGTGGTACTGGATGTTTGTCGTTGACAGGCCTGCTGATGATTTGTTTTGAATTGTTGTTGTGTTTACGGATGTTTGTGTCGAGTGTTTTTGTGTGTTGATGTTAATTTTGATTGAGATTTGATTACTTGATTGATTTGTTGGGATTGATTGATGTTTGTGGACAGGGGTACTGATGTTGTGTTGCACAAGCTGGGTGATGTTGTGGACAGTGGTACTGATGTTTGTGGTTGACAGGCCTGGGCTGATGTTGTTGGACATGTGGTAGGTGAGTATCATGTTTGTGTTGACCAGGCTTGGTGACTGTTGTGGACAAGTGGTGATGATGTTTGTGTTGACAGGGCTGGGTGATGTTGTGGACAGTGGTCTCGATGTTGTTGTGTTGACAGGGCTGGTGTGATGTTTTGACAGTGGTACTGATGTTTGTGATGACAGGCTGGGTGATGCTTGTGCGACAGTGGTTACTGATGTTTGTGTTGACAGCTGGATGATGTTGTGGCAGTGGTACTGAGTTTGTGTTGACAGGCTGGGTGATGTTTGTGGACGTTGGTAACTGCTGTTTTTGTTTGTGTTGACATGGCCCGGGTGATGTTGTGGTCGTGGGTACTGATGTTTGTGTTGACAGGCCTGGGTGAATGTTTCTGGACAGTGGTACTGATGTTTATTGTTTTGTGTTGTACAGGTCTGGGTGATGTTGTGGACAGTGGGTATGATGTTTGTTGTATTTGTTCGTGGGACAGGCCTGGTCGGTGGTGGTAGAGCATGAAAGATTGCGAGAATGTTGTCATGTAGTATTCTTCGCTCGGGGTGTGTGCATTGTTTGGGGTTTTTGTTTGTTTGTTTTTGTGTTGTTGTTGGGGGCATTGGGGGGGGTTACTGTAGTGGACAATATAAATAATTTGATTGTTGTGTCAACAGACTAGGGTGGTGGGGGTGGTGGGGTGGGGGTGGTGACAGGCCTTTGGGATGGGTTTTCAGAGACGTGAAGATCTTTGACGTAAGTCGCTTTTGCCTCGGGTTTGTGTTTGTTTGCTGGATAGGTATGTTGTTTTAATAAAAAGGGTGCTGCCAAGTGTCCCCGGTTTGTTTATGTATTTAATGTCTTTAAACTGCAGTGATTGAGATGAATTTTGTTTATTGGCATTTTTTTTGTAATTTTTGTAAGGGAAACATTTTTTTAAAGGGGAAAAGTGATCATTATGTGTTAACTTCGATGTTTTGTAATTTTTTAAACGTTCTAAATTTATAATTTTTATGAATTCAGAATTTGCAACAAAGGTATTTTCCCTTGAAAGATGAAGTCATGGGTGTTTTCTCTGCCCAAAAAACACATTTACTGATCGGGACTTTCACTACAATTCAATTTGTTTTGGGGATGTTTTTACTAACCCAAAACAGAGGGGTTTTTTGGGGGAAGAAAAAGAGGTAACTGGCAAACGGCGTTCGGGCAAAGTGCGTTTGGGGATTGTTGTTTTTATATGGAATTAGAAAGGGGCACTTTAGTGTGGGTTCATTTCCTCTGAAATTAACCCCCTTTGTCCCTGCGGGGCCTGAAAAGGGTTTTTTTTTGGTTGGGGGTTTGTTTTTGGTGGGGGGAAAGGGGGGGGGCATTGTCAGCTTTGTGTCGGGGAGGAGGGGTTGATGTTTTTGGAAATTTCAGAACTGTTTTTGTTTCGTTCGGGGGGGTGGGGGTGGCACGAGGCCTGCTAAGAATTTTAATTTTCGTTTCTTTTTCTGTATGGTGGTGTGTGTGTGTGTTGGGGGGGGGGGGGGTTTGGTTTGTTTTTGGGGGGTTTTTTTGGGGGGGGGAAATTTCGTTGTGGCCAGTGTAAAAATGTTTTGTTTTTTTTTGACAAACTTGGGTATGATGGGCAAAAGACTGCGGAATTTTTTATGTATTTTCCTTTGTGTGGTGTGGTTTTGTTTGGGTTTTTTTTTATTTTGGTTTTCTTGTTTTTTGTTGGGTTTTGGGTTTTTTCTTGGGGGGGGGTGGGTTGGTGGGGGTGTAGTGGAAAAAATAAATAATGTTATTTTTTTTTGTCAACAAAATTGGGGGGGAGGTGGTGGTGGTGCACAGGCCTTGGATGGGTTAAGCTGCAAAAATCTTTGCTAAGCGTCTGTGGGGAAACCCCAAATTTACTACATGGGAAAAAAAGGGGTAAAAATGAACATGGCGTGGGGTTCTCGTTCACAAAGACACCGGAACACCGTCAGAGTGTCACCGTGTCCAGAAACTTATTACCCTCTGCCTGAAGCAACCCCTTTAACATAACTATAGTACAGGATACGCCCCTACATCAACGCACAGTAAGCCCAAAAATTTTTTACCCGCTAAAAAAGAAGTTCTGAATCAAAAACCCCAAAAAAGACAATCCTCGTTGTGCAAGGGGACTGGAACGCCAGAGGGGAAATGCATGGAAAGACGGGAGGGCGTTTTTGGGGGCCCCATGTAATAACCCAAACAAATGAAAGAGTTTTAGACTCCCGGGGTTTGCCAGTAACAAAACCCCCCCACTAGTGAATACACTTGGCCCCCACAAGAAATCCAGAAAATGGACATGGCATGCCCCAAAGGAGAAACCAAAACAACCCAAAAAGATTTCTCAGGTAAAAGACGGTTTCATTTTGCGTTAACTCGCACAGACACGAATTTTTTTAGAGCAGAATAGGGATGATATGATCTTGTGATTTGGCTTTCCGATACTCTAAAGAAAATCACAAGGGAACAACATCGGATCAAATTTTTTCCTCGAGAAACTGAAGGCCCAGAGGATTTGAAATTTTTCAAGCAAGAAGGGGGAAAGTTTTTCAGCACTCACTGTGAAAAACTCAACATAATACACGCGAAAATTTCAATAAGCGGGGACTGAAACAGCAAACGAGCTTCTTTGGGAAACGCCGCCATAAAAAAACCCTGGGTCAC
>CM054163.1:9704355-9721855 GCA_028751875.1 Rapana venosa
TTTAAAATATTGATGGGGACAATGCCATGTTAATTTTGAAGTATCCCTAGATATTTTACCATAGGCTTAAAATCAGAATTGTTTCATCAATCTTAAAAACAGGAAGTTACGTGTGTGTGTGTGTGTACCTGTGTGTGTGTCTGTGTGTCTGTCTCTCTGTTTGTCTGTATGCATGCGTGTTGGCATGAATACTTGTGAGCGCGCGCGCATACGTGCGTGTATGCTGAGTGTGCGTGCTGCTATGCATAACATACACAGCAGGCGACACTTATCAGTGCTGAAGTGGAAATGAATTGTATGTTTGCAGCATCCAACACAGAGGCCAAAGACGATGACCATCACCCTTGAAATGAACCGCTGTGCCAAAGTAGCTGGCACTGTACACTCACCGTGAGAACTCAAAATCGCTGCTTTCCGCAAAGTGTTTTTATCTTCGTGTGAACAGAACTGTAACTACACTGCATAACTTGAAGAAAGAACGCCAAGCAAAAGATCAAAACATTTGAACTGGTCGGACATCAGCGTGTTTGTGTGTGTGTGTGTGTGTGTGTGTGTGTGTATGTGTGTGTATGAGTGTGTATGTATGTGTGTGTGTGTGTGTGTGTGTGTGTGTGTGTGAATCAGACTCAGAAAACTGTATTGCCATTAAGCCAGAATGCGACTTCCTTGACGCCAAACATAAACGTATTCAACATCCCTAATAGATGTATACTTTTAGATGTATGTAATATTTGTATATGCTCCCGCTCTTCTGGAAAAAGAATCATACTCATTTGATGATTTCTAACAGATAGTCCTCTTTGTTGAGAAACTAACATTCTCGTTGTTATTTATGTCATTCGTTTGCATACAGGGATCAGTACTCGCGCCTATTCTGTTCTCTATTCTTGTACATGATCTTCCGAGCTCATTGTCAAGTAATACTCAAGTTGTTCAGTATGCAGATGACATTGCTACTTGGATAAATTCATCACTTAGGAAAAACACAAAAAAGAGTTATCAGTGATGTTGAAAAATTAAATCAAGATGAACTAGAAAAATTCTGTTATATGAAAGAGAATAAATTAGAATTATCCACAGAAAAAAAACCTTGCCTTGTGCGTTTCAATAATGGTGAAATCCCTTCAAAATTTTCAAACTTGGAAAAAAGGGAAAGGAAAAAAGTTTTTCCCCCCTTTTTTTTTAAAACCCAAAAATAAAATTTTTTGGTGTATTTTTTAATTTTTAAAAAAAGAGCTGGAAGATGACATCGACCAATTAAAAAACTGGGGCCCTTTCTAGAAAAAGACTTTAAATTTTTTAAAAATTAAAAAGTTTCGGGTGGTGTAAAAACACTCCCAAATTTTTATACATTGGTTTGTCCTTAGTATGTTCAAAAATTAATTTTAAATCAAGAAATAATTTTTTTTTTCTGGGAGTTTTTCCCCTTAAAAAATTGCAAAAATTAGGGAGCAAAGCCATCAAAAATAACACTTGGTGTTAAAAGCCCCCAATAAAGTATGGAATTTAAAAATAGCAAATGAATCTTGTAAAGAACAAATCAAAGCGCTCAACTTATCCCCCCACCTTTCCCCTTTCCCCTTTTTTTCCCCCCCGACATGATCCCTCTTCCCCCCCCCCCCCCTCCCAAACCCAAAAAAAACAAAAACCCCAAAAACCCCCCAAAAAAGGAATATTTAAAAAAACCAAAAAACCCCATATCCGAGATCTATAAAAACTGCTTTTTAATAAAATGACACTTTCCCAAAATAAAGGAAAAATTCATTCAAAACAAGGGCGGGGGGGGAAAAAGGGGAAAGTGAACAAGGGAAACCCCCCAAAAACGTGAAAAGAATTTTCACATCCCGTGTGCGTCTTTGCACAAATTATTTCTTAGGACACAACATAAAATAGGGAAAAGACGTGAAGATTCGGGATTGCCAAAATCACAAATTGGGGGCATAGTCAACAAAACATTTGTTATGAAACCCGTTTGGAAAATTGGGGACCAAAAAAAAATTTAAAACATATTTTTTGGGTTTTTAAAAGTTTGCCAAACTTTAAAAAAAAAAATTTTGAAACCCGTAAGAAATTTAAGAAAACCCACATTATGTCGGGAATAAACCCAAAACCCTTAAAAAATTTAAAACAAACCAAAAAAAAAAAAAAAAATTTCTTTCCCCCAAAAAATAAATTTACAAACCCCCCCCCTTCCCCCCTAAAACCCAAATAATCCCAAAAAAAATAAATTACCCCCAATTCAAATTTAAAAAAAATAAAACCAAAATTTCCCAATTTTTAAAAAAGGGAAAATTTTAAAAAAGAAGGGGTCACGGGAAAGGGGCAAGGAACAAAAGCTGGCTGTCATGAACCCCCCCCCCCCCCCTGGGTTTTAAAAACCCTAAAAAAAGATGCTGGGCATGGAAAAAAAACCCTGGCACAGAACCCGGAAAACAAATAGATTACAAACCCATTCAAAAAAACGCTTCCGTAACTCTATAACATCTTGTAAGTCCATGCCCGGGGCGGGTGTAGAAAATGACATGCCCCAGTTATGGGACAATGAGACTAAAATTGAAAAATTTTCAAAAGCCCAAAAGAAAACCAAAAATGCAAATGAAAAGGACAAACTGATGAAGAAATCAAAGAAAATTTCAAGATAAAAATTGGAAAACCCAAATTTTGAATTCCTAAAATCACCCAAAACCCTCCAAAAGGAAAAAAAAGGCAGATGTTTAAAGGGTTGCCGCAAAGGGAGCAAAAAATTTATACCCGTCATTTAAAAAATTAAAAGGAAAATAAGAAGGGGATGAGTTTTGGATTTTAAAACCCAATGGGAAAAAGGGGGGTTTTTGGGGTTTTAAAAGGAATGGGTTTTTGGGTTTAAAAAAAAAGGGGTTTTTTGGGGGGAAAGGAAAATGGTTTAATTTTGGGAATGCAAGGAAATTTTAAAAGAATTTTCCAAAATTTTTATAGAAAAATTAAAGAAAGAAAAAAAAAGATGTTCAGGGGAAAAAAATTTTGCAAAAACAGGTTGGGTTTAAGTGAGGGTTGGGGGAAATATAAGGAAAAAAAGATATTCTTAAAGGTGGTCAAATACATTGAAAAAATTTTAACCCCCAAAAAGGGTTTTTTCCTCCCTATTAAACGAAGGAAAGGCCACATTTTTATGGAAGACGAATGAGACATGCATCAGGGAAGATGAAAAATTGGGGGTAAGGCGCCAGGGCCTGTGTATCCCCCGAATTGATAACCCGCCCCGGATGAAGTGGGAAAATTTAAAACCCGTCACAAAAAAAAATAAAAATATAAGAACAAAGGAAAATTCCCCCAGATATGAAAAATCCAAACTAATTGCGATTCCCCAAGAAAATTTGGGGAAGGAATGTGAAACCAAACGTACCTCACCCGATGACACCCCAGAAAAGTTTTTACGAATTTTCATGAAAAGAAGGAAATAAAATTTTCCCCAAAAAATAGAAAAACAATTTAAATTAAACAAGGACAAACCCCAAAATCCCCAAAATTTTCAAAAACTTAATAAAACCATTCATCCCCCAAAAATTACCTCTGCCAATTAACCCCCCCTTCAAAACCCAAATAAATCCAAAATTTTTATAATTTTTCCCCCACCACAATAAAAACAATCCTCCCCCCCCCCCCCCCCCCCCCAAAACCCAAAAATTTGGGGGCCAAGGAACATCCATTAACCCCCCCCCCAAAACCCCCCAAATCCCCCCCCCCAAGTTCCCTAAAAACCAAATCCCCATTTAACCCCCCACCCCCTTTTCCCCCCCCCCTCCTAAAAAATTTTAAATTTTATTTTATAGTAAAAAATTTAAAGAAATATGAAATAAGAAGGAATTATGTAGTGGCCCCAACATCAACAACCTGAGATATGCCGTTTACCCATTTTTTATTCGCCAACTCTGAAAGGGAAAAAAAGCAAAAGATTTTAAAAAACCAAATAAAAGACGAAAGCGGGAAAAGAAAGGATTACAAAATCCCAAAGCAAAAAAGCAGAATTTCAAAGGGGGATCTGAAAAAAGTGTTTTTTAACCCCAATGCAAAATTGCCGGGAAAGGAGGGTTTTTTTACAAGGGTTTTCACCTTTTTAATCCTTGGGGGGGGACTTTCACCCCCGGAAACGGGGGAAATTTTTGACCCAAAAAATAAAGGGGGAATTAGTTAAATTTGGGGCAATTTTTGGAAAAATTTTTTAAAATTTTGAAAGCCTCCAAAAAAGGTTTTTAGGCCAGGGGTTTGGGGGTTCCTGTACGGTTTTGAGTGCCCGGGGCCCTAGCCAAGGACCCCAGAACAGGACTAAAGCAGTGGAAATGTGGTTCAACGGGGAGAATCATGAAAATCTAAAGGACCCAAAAAAAAAAACTAATGCAAAAAGTAAAAGGAAATGGGGTGGTTACAAGGAAATTTTTAACACCACAAAGGGAAAAAAAACCAAAATTTTCGGGCCCTATAATCAGGGCTAGGGAAAAAAATTTTGGAGTTTCAAAATTTTTAAAAAAAGCAGAGGAAAACCCCCCAAAAAATTCACAAACCCTTTAAAAAAAATTCCCAACGAAAAAAAAGGGCCCCAAAAAATTACTCATGAGAGGGACCGGGGGAACAGAGAAAATGGAGAAACCCCCTGATCGCCGAATTTTTCTGCCGGCCAGACCGGGCACTTGCAAAAAGAAAAGAACCCAAACCCCTTTTTCGTCTTGGGGTTCCCTTTTAAAAAAAAAAACGGGGAGCCTTAAACTAGAATCAAAAATTTTTTATCCCGCATTTCTTTCTTTTGGGTTTTAAAATTCCCCCTTTGCAAACCTTTTTTGTGATTTAAAATTCCTTTTAAATTTTTTTTGTAAAAGGCCTTTTTACAAGGGGGGTTTTTTTTGACTTTTAAATATTTAAAAATCTTAATTTTATTGAAAATTTATTGTTCAAAAAATTTTAATTTTTGGTAAACATGAGGAGAAGAAAGGGGGGGGTTTATAAAGGAAAAACAAAACTTTGGAAACCCTTTTCCTTCAAGAAAGTGACATTCAGAGGAGAAGAAGAAGACTCGTTTTATTTTTTTCTTAGCAATCAGATTTTGCACTGTCTGTCACTTGTTCAATTTAGTTCGCATTAATGCTTTAAAAAAAATCATCACCCATGCTAACACATCTAATACTTATAAAGAAGCACATTTATTATCACTTTCTGATCAACGAAAATTGATGGTATCAAATTACGTGATACGAAGTCTCTCTATTCCAAAATCAGTAAAAGATGAAATATTTATGAATCAAGACACTGCTTTTCCAAAACGAGCACGCAATATTTCATTTATGCAGCCAATTAAAAACTAGGCAGATTCATTTATGACAGAAAATGGCATCATATAGCAACAATTCCAATTTTACCCTTGTTCCCCAAATTCCTCCTTAGGAACATATTTCAGCTAAATTCAACATTGATTATTCAGGCTTAAAAAAGAATGAAGATCAAAATTTACTTACGGTTGATGTAAAAATTCACTTTGAAAGTAATCATTTGAATCATTTAAAAGTGTATACTGATGGATTTGTGTTAGAATCAGGTAAAGTGGGGCAGCATTTCTGATTCCCGTTTTAAAAGTACAAAAATCATTTCATCTATGAGAAAATTTTTCTATTTTTATGTCTGAATTATTTGCAATCCTTATGGCCTTGAACTTCTTGTCAGATGCTGCTATTGATGTCTGTCAAATTCTATTTTGGGATGACCCAAGGGCAGCATTAATGACACTGAAGACATGGCAGGGGAAAATAAGGAATGACATTGTATTTGAGATTTAACCCCTGATACATTGTATCGCAAGCAGAGGCATCGGAACAACTTTTTGCTGGATCCCTTCTCATTGCGGAATATATTGGAATGATCTGGTTGATTCTTTGGCAAAGCAAGGTGCCTCTGAATACAGTACTGAAGCGTTTGTTTCTAATCTTGCAATGTCGTCCTATGAAATAAATTCTAAAATGATAAACTGTATGGATTCTAAAATGACGAAAAAGCACTTTGAAAATATTTCTTGCTAAAGAAAAATAGACATTTTAATACATAAAATGAGATTTAATGTCTGGACCATTAAATATTGTTATAATATGACATGCTGTTGTTCTAGACCTCTTTCACCATATATTGTTTGATTGCCCAATTCTTCTTGACAAGTATATAAGGAGAGATCTAGATATTCATAAAAATTAGTAAACTGTTCATAAAATTGTATATGACTCCCAACAATTCATAATATCAGTTGCTGAAGTTATGATTATATATTCTTCTCCTATAAGACATTTACTGTAATGAGTTGTGAGATATATGCAGGTATATATTATGTATGCATATATGTATGTCTGTGTGCATGCATGCATGTGTGCTTATGTATACATATTCAAAAGAGACAGACACAGAGAGAGATGAGGTGTATATAGGTGTTGTGGTGTAACTGCCAGTGTGTCTAAATCATCATGTAGTGAACAGACATTAAACAAAACAAAACAAACAAATAGTTTGTTTATTTTAGACATTATATGACATATTCTTTCTTAAATCACCATATAGCATACAATCATCAAGGAAATTATACCCTTCTCCTATTTTGTTACACCACTAACATTTCCTTTTTCCTCTCGGCATATTTCTGTATCTTCCTTGCTATATCATTAAATCATGGGACCTGGTGCCAAATCTGATGAATATGCGCCTATAATTTTCATTCTGCATATCAATAGATATAGCTCCATCCTGTAAACATGTGAAACAGAGTTTTTAAAAATTCAATTTAGAAAATAACTATTTTGTTCGTTCCAAAAGACTCAGTTCTTCGACTTTTGTTTTATAGCATCACATAATGGTTCTTTCATCCGACAAGTGAGTGACTATAAAATCATGTGATCTTGATCCCATACCTGCTTCTCTTTTCGCACATACCCGCTATCACGAACATAGTAAACTTATCTCTTGTTTCAGGAAATGTTCCATCAGCTTTAAAAAGTGCTATAGTCGTACCTCTACTCAAAAAGCATTACCTTGACCCTGACATTCTGAAGAATTATACATCTGTTTCCAATCTAGCTTTTATTTGTAAAGTCCTTGACAAAGTAGTTCTCAAACAGCTCAACAACCACCTTCTCTCCAACAATCTTCTTTCTGAGTTTCATTCTGCCTATTGCGTCAACAACAGCTCTGAAACCACCCTTGTCCACACCAAGCTTCTACTCGCTTCTGACTCGGGGAAAACCTCCCTTTTCACTGTACTCGACTTATCGGCAGCCTTCGACACTACAGACCACTCATATTCTTCTCTCTCCCGTCTTCAAAAAACGTTCGGTGTTACTGGCACAGCCCTCACCTGGTTTAATTCATACCTTACTGACCGATTCCAGACAGTTGCAGGAAACAAGATTCAATCAATACCTGCCAAACTGGAATGCGGAGTCCCACAGGGATAAGTTCTAGGCCCTGTTCTCTTCACTCTTTACACTGCCCCACTGTCACATATGATAAACTGTCATCAAATCAACCATCATTTTTACGCAGATGACTCTCAGATTCAAAGTAGTGTTACTCATGAAAATCTGCCTTCTAACCTGACAAATATGGCCCACTGCTTTGAAGATATTCAAAACTGGATGACACAAAACACATTATAGCTAAATGCAGAAAAAAACGAAGCCATGCAGGTAGGGACCAAACAAAAACTCTCTTCCATTACAACAGCTTCAATACAACTCGGCAATACATCAGTCGCTCTATCCACTGCTGTGAAGTATCTAGGTGTTGTTATCGACAACACACTCTCTATGCAAAAATTCATTACCCAGACCTGTCAGTCATGCTACTATCAATTACAGCATATTAGTGCAATTCGAAAGTACCTGTCCCCTGATGCAACATCCAAACTTGTTACTTCTCTCATTCTTTCACGTCTGGACTATTACAAGTCTCTTTTGTCTGGTCTGCCAGAATCATCTATCCACTCCCTTCAATGTATACAAAACTCGTAGCTCGACTAGTTCTCAGAAAGAACAAATTTGAGCACATTACCCCTCTCTTGCGATCTCTCCACTGGCTGCCTGTGTCACAGAGAATAAATTATAAGATCAATACGCTCTGATACAAATGTCTCCACAAAACTGCACCCTTCTTCCTCTGTGAGTGTCTCTTCACCTGTACACTCCTTCACGTTCCCTCCGCTTTGCTGCAGATACCTTTTGCCTACAAATACCTAACCAATCCACCATAGGCCACTGCTCTTTCTCTATTTTTGGTCCATCGACCTGGAATGAGCTTCCTCTCTCTCTCTTGGCCAGAAGCCTAGTTATGACACTTTTAAATCAAGCCTCAAGACATATTTATTTCAAACCAAAGATTTTTTCCCCTCCTGTTTCATATCAGAACTATCCCACACTAACTAACCCATGTCCTATCTCCCTGCTAAAGTATATGACCTGTGTGTGCATGTGTGTGCTTTTGAAAAGCATTTGACTATGGAAGTTTTATTTAATAGATTTTGTTTGCAGCGCACCATGTTTGTAATATCTGTTTGTTTAAACTATTGATTATTTATCAATGATTGTATGACTGTGTAAGATTATGTTGAATGCATGTGCTTTGATTTGTCTTTGCAAGATATAGTGCTATATATGTTCCTTTTATTATTATTATTATTCCTATTATTTTTATATTCAGTGTATTCTTTTTTATTCCGCACATGCTTAAATCCAATCTAATTAATTACTGTTTGAATATATTAATCCAGTGATTTGTTTTCATTAATGTTTATGCATATCATTATATAGCAATTTTATATAACTTTTCTTTTGAGTCTGTTATATAAAGCAAAAAGTTGATTGACTAATAACTTTCAACGTTAATGGTTATCTGCCTAAGTGTCCTAAGACAGATAAGACCATGCTTTTTGTTGTTGGTTGTTGTTGTTGTTGTTGTTTTTTGGGGGGGTGTTGGGTTTGGGTAATTTTTTGGGTTTTTGTTTTGGGTTTTGTTTGGTTGGGTTTTTGCTTTGTTTTGTTTCTTGTTTTTTGTTTTGGGGGGTGGACTCCTAATATCTGTCTGTAAAATTGTGCGTGGATAGTTTCAACAGGAAACTGACTGCTTAAACACATTTAAACACTTTTTTTTGTCTTTTTTTTCTTTGGATAGATGGCTAGATGAAAAAAGCAAATGCACTGCTTATTCAATGTACCATATGAAAATAAAAGTTTGACTTTGACTTTGACTTTGAATAAATATTCTATTTTGAAGTTATCTTTTACATTTCAACAATAAAGAAACCATAAGTGTGTGTGTGTGTGTGTTTTGTGTGTGTTTTGGGGTGTGTGTGTGTGTGTGTGTGTGTTGGTTGGTTGGGTTTGGGTTTTGTGGAAGAGGACAGCACTGTCAAGTTTTTGTCTGGATCTACCTTCCTGTAAGCCAGTGGCTATGAACAGGTTGTTTTTCGAGGGAGAACATGACCATCACCTATCTTGGATGCAAACTTCTCACAGCGCTTATCTCTACAGCAATTTTTTTTTTAAAGAAAAATCTTTTGATTGGATCGTTCATAAATCATGTTTAAAATGATGAAGAAGATGTAAGTGGTTACCTACACTTATTTTCTTCACTACTACTTCGATTATTATTATCATTATTTAATCTCGAGGATAATGGAATAAGCTCTCATGTGGATTTTTTTCATCCATTCCCCGTGTGTATGCAGTATTGTAAGTTTTCTCATCCGCTCCTACCTGCACATAATGGCCTACTCTTCCGAAAAGCGGAACATATTTTAATGTGTGCGCAAGATGTTCTGTGTGCGTTCGCACACGGGACGTCGGTTTATAGTCTTATCCGCAGGACTTTTGGGGAGGAGTGGAGTTGGCACTGATGTTAACTGCAGAGGAAAAAATCCTCTTGAACGAGATTCGAACCCGGGTCAGCAGATCAGGAATACATCACTCTAACCACTAGGCTATCCTGTGGTTGCCTACACGTATTGTCCTCACTACTGTGTCCTCAATAAGACAGCATAAAGTTTGTGGATTTTATTTTTTGGGTTTGGGATTTTGTTTGTTATTTTGCAGGCAGGGTGGGGGGACGTCATGCTGAGAGACTTTCAGTTAATCCAAAGACAATAGAATTGGATATTCATGTTTTGAAATGTATACTCCAGGCAACTCTTTACAATCCAAATGCAGAGGGTGTTTGTGTTTGTAATATTAACAGAAACAACCACGGCACCAAGACAACTCTCCACTACACATATACACACTATACTAATATCTTCCATCTGGGTGGCGCTGCTCTTGTGGCGATGCCACAGTCGTGAAAGAGCTTAAAGTAAAGGTAAAGAGTCCCATAACCTTTAAGGTCATAGGGGCGCGAGGTGTCAAAGACCTCACTTCTAAAAGGGCCAGCATATTGAGGGTGGTGCCCATCTCCTCTCCTTGCTGCCTTACCTTACCTGAACCTAAATAGGACAGGTACCCATTTACAGCTGGACGAACTGGGGGACTGTACTGAAGCCAAGGCGCGCAAACGATCACCTATCCAAGTGGTAACCACGCTTGATGCTGCTTAATTTGGCTGGGGGAAAGCAAGTGCTCCGACCACTGAGCTATCCCGTCCCAAAGAGTTTACTGACTTGAATATTTTAAAAAAGGATGACAGGATGAAAATATCATAGTTTGTACCCCTGACCTACAACTACAGCGTCTTTGGCAGGCAGCACAATAGATCTACACTTGCACGCACCCTGCATGCACTGGCCACTAGCCTAGCCCTCACCTTCCCCAGGTCTAACAAGGCCTGACCAGGTCTGACCATGCAAGAAGTCCAGTACTGCAACGATTTTGTCAAGGAAAAAATTTGCAACAATTTCTTGGTTTTTGTGTTTCATTCTACTCTAAAGATAGTCAGTCACAACACATCCAAAGTTGAGAAATGTTGAGGCTCAAGGGGGAAAATGCACTCAAATTAAATTAAACATATATAATTTCCTGAAGATAGGAACTTTAGCACAGTCTTCTCGCCATACCCCAGATATAGTACAGTAAAACCCCACTCACCCATACCCTAGACTAGAGTTGAGTAATGCCACCTGTGGAGTGTAGGACTCAGGTCCACAGCACGCGAGCATGATAGGCTAGGGCATATGTGACCCGTTTTTACAAAAGGAGTCTTAAGGTATAATTGGGTCAAATTGAGTTGTTATACTTTCTGAAATTTACAGATCATTACCTTTCTTTTGATGCATGATACATTATTCTATCTATAAAACTGACAAAGTTATGGCTGTTTGAAATGGGTGACCCAGCGATTTCACATTCTGAGAAAATCGGCTTTAAAGTTGTTCACCACTCTAGCTAACTAACACCTTAGCAACGGGTACTTCTATTCAACTGATGATGGCCAAATTTCATATGGTGTTAAAACATACTATTTCACAGCATCAGACAAAAAATACTGTACATATTGACTGTCATCGTTGTGATATTTAGCTCATAGCCCCCCCCCCCCCCCCCCCCCACCTGAAAAAGGGCATGAAGTGGAAGAACCTTGGACAGGGGTTAATGAGGAGACTTTTTAGTATCTGACTAGCATATATCCAATAGAATGAACTCAGTCAGCTGAAAACATGTAGAATCTGATAAATGATACCTGGTTACATATGAATTAAAATGTTATAATAGATTAATTTTAATAATAATAACTACATACCTGGGGTTTTTTCTGTTAGTCATTTCGCATACACATTTTCAATTTGATTTTGTTGTTACTTTATTAATTTTTAGATGGATGGCTTTATAAAAGGCAACAATAATGTTATGCATTGCTTATTCAATGTTGTCATCTGGAAATAAAATGTTGACTTCAATTTTGCTCTCTCTCTCTCTCTCCTCTCTCTCATCTCTCTCATCTCTCTCTCTCCTCTCCTCTCTCTCTCTCTCTCTCTCTCTCTCTCTCTCTCTCTCTCCCTCCTTCATACACACACACGCACACATACACACACATCCATGCACAAATACATGCAAGTGAAAGCAGAGACAATCAGACTCAATAGCATTTGATTGCTCAGAAAAAAAGAAAAAAGATCATCAGTATGACACCATCCAGAGGGAACAGATGACAAAATACTGCATGCACACAGAGATTGCATGTAGAAAAAATCAATGGAGTACTCATTCATTTTCCTTGAATCAAAACATTCAAGGCAACACACACACACACACACACACACACACACACACACACACACACACACACACACACACACAGATTACTTATTCATTACCCTTGAAAGAAAATGATCTTTCAAAATAGAGAAGAAAATCCACACACAACACACACACACACACACAACACACACACCCACACACACACACACACACACAGAATCTGTTTCTGCAGACTTTCATCATGAACTATTATTAAAAGTTAATCAGTGCTCAGTATCAGTTTTGTTATCAAATTGTTTAATTTCTAGGCTGCTTTGAGATGTTAGCCAGCAGTGTTCTGTCAAAAGATCAAACACTAAGTGAAAAATCTCAATTTTCACAATACTTCATGCACTGCTTGCTTCTTCACAATAACAATTGGCTAAACCCTTGAAATCTACATTAAACTTATAAAATGTGGATGTTGCACTTTGGTAATACCAACAAAAATTGGTACTAAAAAGGGATATTGCAAAGATATACTATTTGATAGTATATAGTAAGCCAGGTATGATCAGAAGATGTATTTTAACTGATAAAAGGCCTGGATACATGATAAATACTTCAACTGAAACAAAGTGACAGTTATGATATAAAGAACTCATTCACTTTGTTGTAATGATGTAAGTATTAAATATTGTAAAACATTTTACTTTGAAACTATGCACAAAAAGGTACTGTTTGGAATAGTACTTAGTGTAATTAATTGCACACACACACACACACACACACACACACACACACACACACACACACACACACACACAGGCAGGATGAAAAGAAAGTTGTGTGAACTTAATCTTTTACCCTCAATTTTGACTTGATAATTTTCACACACACACAACACACATATATTCAGTTTAACAACAACAGCACACACACACACACACACACACACACACACACACACACACACACATGAATCAAGTAAGTTTAAAACAGTTGATTTTCTCATGTCATGCACTGACAGGTGAAATGCTAAAAGTCTCCCCAGAATTCTAGACTGTTCAATCTAGATCTGCAGCTTTGATCTGCATGCATACCCATGTTTATTAACATTGCATACAGATACCAGCGCCTCGTGCATCTCACTTGAACCCTAATACATAGATCGCTGTTCATTTCATTCAAGTTTCTGGGCCTTCGTCCCCATCGTTTGATTTTTTGTCTTCACAATAAGATGCATCACAGTATTTGGTAAAAAATACATGTCGTTTTTACTGATCTGCGATTCGAAGAGTGGAAGATCAGCAAGAAATGAGCGAAATGCCCATTATTCTTTGCAAATTGTGAAGTTTTCCGGCCATGCTGTTCTTAAAATAGAACAGAAACGTCGTCAGCGATCTCCCTCCCAACCAATTACAGGCAAGCTGCCTGTTCGTTACTACAGGCGGTATGCTTCCTCAACTCTCATTGGTCGATCTTCTCGAGCTTTCACTTTTTGTTTACGCCTAAATAACTCGAAACAGTATTTCTGATTGGTTGGATTTCAAGTAAAGAATGTGCGGAATTGAAAATACAGGTCACAACCTTTCGAATGGTATACGACATGTGTGGGGCCCAGTCAGGGGTAATGATAAAGGGATGACTGAAATCAGGGTGGTAACAATTGATGAAACTGGAAAACTGCAGAAGGGTAGGTCGATAAAAACGGTTTAAAAACACATTTTTAAATCATATCTAACCTGTTCAAGTACATAGATAGGAAATTTAATGACTACAGATTCCATTTTTGATGAAAAGTCAAAATTGGTTAAATGGACCCCACCTTCCCTTTTTTGGGCCTCTCTCCTTTTCACTGTGTGCGAGTTAAGACTCATTTCGTAAAAACGGGTCACATATGTTATGTGGTCTGCTAGGCCTACATATGTACCTGGTCGTCTAAGACTTCAAAAGTAGAATTAGGCTTTCTGCACAGCATTGTAGCGATTTTTTTGGTCTAATTAATCCGATCAAGTACCCCTTTCATGTTGAAACTGATACAGTATTTCATATGACTGAAATATAAGTGATTACAGGCAAAATCAGTTTCAGCATCTGTACCATTCTTTTGAAAAAGTTACATTACACTGTGTTCGTCAGAAACTGATTGTAAGAACATAGTTTACTTTATTTGGCATGTTGTGTGTGTGTGTGTGTGTGTGTGTGTGTGTGTGAGAGAGAGAGAGAGAGAGAGAGAGGAGAGAGAGAGAGAGAGAGAGAGAGAGAGAGAGAGAAAGAACAATTATTTTATATGCATTATCATCCATTGGAGTACATGATTCTTATGGACTGCAATTAACATGCCCATGCCGAAGTTGGATGTGCTGGGCCTGACTTGTCAGGTGCTTAACAGCAGCGCAACGCATTTTCACTCATATGACAGATAATAGTTACTGTCTGAGCGTTCTACGAAGAAGAAATTAACATGCAAAAAGTGTGCTTTCAAGTACAACAATCAGATAGATATAGAGAGAATGTTTAGATTTTCTCCAAGTTTGGTTTAGAGATAAAAACAGTTTCAATCTTTTATCGGGTGTCTAACAGGGATTTGTTCACAAGCAGGAAATTCTGGCGTTTTCCTGCTGCATGCCCAGGACAGCAAACTGACTTGTCTGTAACAGCACCAGTCAGATTAGTTACAAATAGAATAGTTGGGAAGACCAGCTGATGAAGACCAAACAGAAGCCTTCTTGAAGGTAGTACAGTTTTTAGAAGAAAATGATAATGAACTAATCACTCTTTCAGATCACAGGCAGAAAATGTAACACATTCTTCAAGAAGATGCGATTGAAAAAGAACCTTACACTGAAAAACATATACAGCAAAAGTTAGAAGAACAGTTTGGAGAAACAATTATTGTCACGTGCATTACAGGGAATAATAATAATAATAATAATAATAATAATAATAATAATATATGGAATTTATATAGCGCTGAATCTTGTAAAAAACAAACAAATCGAAGCGCTTGCACTCAATCATTTACAGGCATGCAACTCTCCTTAAACATAATGAGCAACAGATTTCAAATCCATGCGCGCGCACTACGCACGCACACGCACGCACACACACACACACACACACACGGAACAACACTTAGAAGATGAAAGATGCTGTTGAAAATTAGGGACAGATATGTGGGGGGAAAGTCTCAGGTAGGAAATAAGTGTGTTTTGAGGCTGGATTTGAAGGAATCAAGTGAAGGCTTTTGACGAAGTGAAAGAGGGAGGTCATTTCAGGTGGATGGACCAGAAACAGAGAAGGAGCGACAGCCAACAGTGGTTTGTTTGAATCTGGGTGTTCGAAAGCACAAAGTATCTGCGGCTGAACGAAGGGAACGGGATGGAGTGTACAGGTGAAGACAGTTACAGAGATAAGAGGGTGCAGATTTGTGGAGACATTTGAAACAGAGGGTATTGATTTTATACTCCAGTCTTTGTGAGAAAGGCAACCAGTGAAGAGATCGCAGAAGAGGAGTGATGTGTTCAGATTTTTTCTTTCTTAGGACCAGTCAAGCTGCAGAGTTTTGTATGCGTTGAAGAGAGTGGATAGATGATGCTGGTAGGCCAACCAAAAGAGAATTACAGTAGTCTAAACGTGAAAGAATGAGAGATGTGACAAGCTTGGAAGTTGCATCAGTGGACAGATACTTGCAAATCGCGCTTATGCGCCGTAATTGATAGTAGCAAGACTGGCAGGTCTGGGTGATGAATTTTTTCATAGAGAGTGTGTTGTCAAGAACTACTCCTAAATACTTCACACAGTTGGACAAAGGAACTGACGTATTGCCGAATTTTATTGAAGCTTTTGTGATAGAGGAAAGTTTATGTTGGGTGCCTATGAGCATGGCTTCGGTTTTATCGGCATTAAGTTGTAACTTGTTCTGAGTCATCCAGTTTTGAATGTCTTGAAGGCAGTAGGATATATTTGTCAGGAGGGAAGGCAAGTTTTCAACAGTATCGCTGCACTGAAGCTGAGTATCATCGGCGTAGAAATGATGATCAATATGGTGGTTGTTTATTATATGTGAGAGTGGAGCAGTGTAGAGAGTAAAGAGAACAGGGCCCAGGACTGATCCCTGCGGGACTCCACATTCCATTTTGACAGGTTTTGATTGAATTTTGTTTACAATAACTTTCTGGAACTGGTCTGTGAGGTATGAAGTAAACCAGGTGAGGGATGTGCCATTAATACAAAACGTATTTTGGAGGCGAGAAAGAAGAATTGAGTGATCTATGGTATCAAAGGCTGCAGATAAGTCAAGAAGAGTGATGATGGAGATTTTTCCTGCATCAGAAGCAAGTAGAAGTGTATCTAAAGTATGGACTAGGGTGGTTTCGGTGCTATGGTTGGGGCGATAGGCAGACTGAAAAGTGGGAAGAAGATCATTGGAATGAAAGTGACTGTTGAGCTGTTTGAGAACAACTTTTTCTAGTACTTTAGAGACAAAGGGTAAGTTTGAGACAGGCCTATAATTCTTCAGAATGTTGGGATCGAGGTCGTGCTTTTTCAGTAGAGGTGTGACTATTGCTGTTTTAAGAGCTGATGGAAAATGTCCTGACTGAAGAGATGAGTTTACTATTTTAGTGATAATAGGCACAAGTTGTGGTAGGCATTGTGAGAAAACAGGAGCAGGTATGGGATCAAGGTCGTATGATTTTATAGTCATTTCCTTCAGAATTGTCATGATTTCTTTTTCACTTGTGGGATGGAAGGAAAAGAGAGGAGTGCCAGTGAACTGGGGGTCAGGAGGAGCAGGCTGGAATTGAGTTTGATCAAGTCTGGAGCGTATGTTTCGAACTTTGTCTGAAAAGAAGGCAGAAAGTATGGATGGAAGTTCAGACAGGCTGTGGGTGTTAGGCAGAGCAAAGGGAAAGCAAATATAGTAACTTTTAGGCCAACTGCAGAGAAAATCCCCCTGTAGTTTTCCAGAGAAGAAGAGAAAGACAACAACAACAACACAACTTCTCATCATCAGAACAGCTGCCCTTCTCCTCTTGTCAGACATCAAAGCCATGGATACACAAAAGAGGATTACCCATCAAGTTCTGACATGGCTAGCCTGGACAACAATGTCAGTTTTCTCCATCATCTGTGACACTGTTCCTCAGCGCACTTCTTTGTGGCAGCATAGATCACAAACTGAAGATTGCTTCCATTGGCCAGAGTCTTGTTCAAGCAGCAAGACCAAAACTTGATATCACCATTGCAGTTGGGTGTCAGAGTGGAAATTCACTACATTGTTGGCTTCAGATATCTTGTTCATTATTTGAACAAACTGGAGTTCTCTTCATCCT
>CM054163.1:9726855-9728388 GCA_028751875.1 Rapana venosa
CTTCTCTCTCTCCTTCTCTCTCTCTTCTCCTCTCTTTCTCTCTCTCGCTCTCTCTCTCTCCCTCTCTCTCTCTCTCTCTCTCTCTCTCTCCTATCTCTCTCTTTCTCTCTCTCTTTCTCTCTTCTCCCTCTCGCGTGTGTACTCTATGCTGTGTATGCGTGCGTGTGTGCAAGTGTGTATGTAAGTATGTATATGTAAGGGTGTGAGTGTGTGTGTGATTTGTGTGTGTGTGTGTGTGTGTGTGTGTGTGTGTGTGTGAGTGTCTAATCCTTAATTTTTGTTGCTGGTGTTGTTGGGGTTTTTTGTTTTTTGTTTTTGGTTTTGTGTGTGTGTGTGTGTGTGTGTATGGTTTTCGTGTGGGTTTTTTTTTTTTTTGTATTTGTTTATGTTTAAAACCTTCCCCCACCCCAAATTGCAAGTCGCTGTGGAAGTGTGGCAAACCTGGTATTCCTTCTGCTCTTTCCAACTCCCTAGTTTCTTTTAAAAACATTTTTATATATTTATATATATATATATTTGTGTTTTTTTTTACATTGGTTTTATGGTACCTTTTGCTTATTTCAAGATTGATGGAACTGGTGCAGTGAAAAGTGTGCATCCTCACGAACATTGAGACTGTAGAACCCTGTGGGTTTATTTTGTGTGTGTGTGTGTGTGTGTGTGTGTGTGTGTGTGTGTGTGTGTGTGGTGTGGTGCGGTTTGTTGTTGTTGTTTTGGTTTTGGTGGGGTTTTTTGTGTGTTTTTTGTTGTTGTTGTTGTTGTAGTTGTTTGCTTATTTGTTTGGTTGGAGTTTTTTGTGTGTGTTTGTTTTTTGTTTGTTTGTTTGTTTTTGTTTGTTTTTTTCTTTTAAACAACAGTTTTGACCAGTGCAACAGGTCTCAGCTTTGTTATGACAGTCCCCATGCAGTAAAGTGTGCAACACTGTGCATCGAACTTGGAACTATTCGCTGTGTGGCATTGTTCAGTGACTGCTGAGTGACATTATTCAGTTACTGCTGAGTGACATTATTCAGTGAGGGAATGAGCCGTGCAGCAAATCCCTGGACTACTTGCTGAGTGGCCCTTTTTCAGTGACAAACAAACTGTGCTGTGCTGCGAGTTCCCTACCACCCACCCCCTACTATTTGCTGAGTGACCCTTTCAGTGACAAGTGCTGACCATCTCTCGGGACACACCTCAGTGCTCATCAGGTTGCTTCAAGGAGAGCGGCACTTATAATTTGGTGTGGCCTTGGGAGACTCTTCACTGGGAGAGACTAACTGTGACCAGGCTCTAATTGAAGCAGGGAACCCTTGTATTGACACTTACAGGGTTGATAGCGAAGTTACCTGAGCTTTGTTGTCACTGTTGTGAAGCTATAACAGTGAGGATTTCAAATTCCCGGTTATTTTGTTTTCACCTCACTCAATTCTGTTTCCTTGTTTTGTTCTACTTATTTTCCTCCTCCACCACCACCCTATCATTTTCCCCCCTTTAGGTGTTGAGTTCTCCAACTACAAATCTATTTTCTATTTTCCTTACTGCCAGTTGTTC
>CM054163.1:9728888-9736388 GCA_028751875.1 Rapana venosa
AACCCCCCCCCCCCTTCACTCCCAAAACAAACCCCTACCCCCCCTTCCCCCCATAAACAACACCCCTCCCCCCCCCTTCACTCCCAAAAACACCACCCCTACCCCCCCCTTCACTCCCATAACACCACCCCTACCCCCCCCTTCACTCCCATAACAAAAACCCCCCCCCCCCCCCTTCACTCCCAAAACACCACCCTCTACCCCAAGTCCCTTTCCCTCAACAAAACCCCCCCCCTTCCCCCCAAAACCAAACCCCCCCTCCACCCCCCTTTCCCCCCTCAAAACCCATTTCCCTAACAAAAACCCCCATTACCCCATAAAACCCCCAACCCCCTAAAAAAAACCTACCCTTTATTTTTTTTTAACAAACCCTCCCGCTTATCCCATACAAATTACCCCCCCTTCCCACTCCCTTTAACCACCCCTCCCCCCCCCCCTAAAAAACACCCCCTAAAAACACCCTTTTACCCTCCAAAATAGTCAAGGAAAATTCACACTTCACTCCACAAGTGCACACTTCAAATTCGTATTAAAACAAAAATCAGATGTTACACTTGGCAGTTTGTACATATTTACAAACGCACACATAACATATTTCTGTATAAAAACCATTACATGTTCCCCTTTTTAGTCCATTGTTCCTAACCCTTAAAACCCAAAATTACAACCCATAAAAGGGGGAAAAAAAATAAACAAGCCTTTATTTTCTTTAAAACACCAATACAATGCCACTTTATTATTTTTTTATTAAACACCCCTCCCCACCCCCCTTAACAAAACCCTGAAAAGACCTCCTTTACGGTCCCGTTTGGCCTGGGGTTAGTAAAGGGACATTCACACTCATTACAAGTGAACTTCACTAATTCTGTATTGAAAAACAACAATCAGATGTTACACTTGGTCGTTTTGTAATAATTAAAAACCCACACTTCACTAATTCTTTTAAAAAAACATTTAATGTTACACTTAGTCGTATTGTACATACCTTTTACAAAAACGCAAAATACAATTCCCATATGAACAAACAATCAAACAACGCACCTTTCAAAAATTCTATAATAAAAACCAACAATACAAAATGACACTTATCACTTCTTTTAAACACAACAAACACCAACGCACTTTGCACTAACTGCCGTTTTGCAGACCTCCCTTTATTTGCCACCAATGGCCCGTGTTGGTTATAAAAACATCACCAACAGAATTAGAATTTAGTAAAAAGTCCTGATCACATAACATGGGCTGTTTGTCGCAAAGAAACACCCACCTTCCACTTTCAAATGAGAAAACCAGACAGATTAAATCATGCAACAGATAAAGATCGATAAATTAAATATACATCATCAAATTATCACACTGTTGATCCACTCTTTACTATTTAAATTATGCCATTTACAAAAATTCACGACGGTGAAAACCTCTGATTAGGCCCTTACGTTCTAAAACTGATGTAACTGAGGCCCCTTTAGTCTAACCCTCCCCCCAAAAAAAAAACCCACCCACCAACACAATTAAACAAAATCATCAAATTTACTACAATAAATCTAAACAAACAAGGTGGACACTTGGGCAGCACACTTATATCAACCCAGCTACTACTCAACAACAACACAACCATGAGGCAAAGACCATTCGCAAAGACTCAGCAGACGTGGTCACTGAGGCAGCAGACAGACAGACAGCAAAGCGCAGACAGACCGTGGTCACTGAAGCAGACAGACAGACACAGACACAACAGACAGACAGACCATGTCACTGAGCAGCAGACAGACAAAAAGAAAGACAGCAGCCCGTTCAAGGGACGCGACGAAGACAGCAGAAGCGCGCACACCATTCATGCATCGAAACCAACAAACAACAAAAGACAGACAGACCGTGGTCACTGAGGCAGACAGACAGCCCAGACAAAAGACGGGACAGCCCGTGGTCATGAGGCAGAAAAGACAGACAGGAAAGAAGACAGACAAAACCATGGTCATGAGGCAGTAGACAGACAGACAGGATCAACCAGACAGAAAGAAAAGACCGACCGTGGTCACTGAGCAGACAGAAGACAGAAAGGCAGACAGGCAGACAGACAGACAGACAGACAGACGGGCCCATGGTCCTAAGGCAAAACAACAAACGCCAGACAGAAACAGACTCTCTTTGGAGTAGTTTTATTATTATTGGTATGAAAATAAGTAGTTGCATAAATTGATCAAATTTTTTTGTTGTGTTCCAGTAGATGGCTTGATAAAAAAAACAGCAAATGCATGCTTATTCACTTACCATCTGAAATAAAAATTGACTGACTTGACTTGACGCACGCATACACATATACACGACGACGCACGCACGCGCGCGCGCCAAAACAACACACGCCCATTTTAAATGTTGAAAAGCACTCCCTTTGAGACCAGGTGCATATGAAATAAATGTTCATGCATGCAAGAGAGAGGGGATATAACTGCTGGCAGTATGTCGATGCAATGAGGATGGATGCATAGTCTTTTCTTCTTTTGTTTGCTTGTTTGGGAATTTTTGTTGTGTTTTTGTTGATTTTTGTTATTGAATTTTTCTTTTCTTTTTTGTGGGGCAGCTTTGTTGTTTGGTTGTTTTTCCTTGTTTGATTCCTTTGTTTGCGGGGGGGGGGGGTGTCATGTTTTTTAGTGTGTTGTTGTCATGAATTAAAAATGAAAAATAAAGAACGGGTAGTATTGTTACCTATATATTGTTGACATTTATTATTTTTTCTCTCATTTTCTTTTATCCAATCTAATGAGTAGAAATTGCCGCGTATATAGGGTGTATGTGTTGAATGTGTTGTGTGATGTGTGCGTTGCGTTGCGTGCGTGTGTGTGTGTGTGTGTGGTGTTGTGTGTGTGTGCGCGGTATGCGCGGGTGTAGTACTTCGAGTTATGTGTGTATTTTCTTGTTGGGGAGGGTGGGGGGTCCATTGTTATTTTGCATTCAACCTACCTTTCACAGCCACCAGTTTCAATGACCATGTTTTGCAAATCGAAAGGTATAATAATAATAATAATATAATAATTATAATAAATGGACTTATATAGCCTGAATCTTGTAAAACAAACAATCGACCCGCTTGCACACAATCATTTACATGCATGCACCTCCTTAACATAAGAACAGAAATTCCAAATCCATCGTGCACACACCTACCACCACTGCCGTGATTAAGGGTATGAACATAGATAAAAAACCAACAACTCCCCCCTCCCACCATAAGAATGTGCTACAGTCACACAGCTAGAATGGATACATCCATCATACTATGCTACAGCACACACACACACACACACACACACACACTCACAGACATACACAGACACGCACGCACACACACTCACAGACACACACACACACGCACGCACGCACGCACGCACGCACGCACGAGTTATGCAAACGCGGTAGTTCAATACCCTTTTGGGCAGAAACTTTCCCCCATCATTCGACCATGATGGTGGTCTGGGAGCTAGGTGATGATAGAACAAGCACCCACGCGCCTTTCCTTCACATCCAGTCCCCGTGTGCATGCGCCCCTGCAAATTCTGTCATCTGTTCCCACCGGCACACAATGGCCCACTCTTAGAAAAGGGGAACAGGATTTAACTGTGCACAAGGCGCTCTGTGGGCGCCCACACACGGGGCCTCGGTCCACAGTCCCATCCAAGGACATTTATTTATTGATTGATTTATTGAATTATTTATTTATTTATTTTATTGTTACTATTAAATAACATAACAAAATTCTTCAGTTACACTGATAGTTGAGATACATACATAACAACATGCTACAGTTACACTGATATAATACATACATAACAATATGCTACAGTTACACTGATAGAATACATACATAACAACATGCTACAGTTACACTGATAGAATACATACATAATACCATGCTACAGTTACACTGATAGAATACATATAATATATATATTATAACAACATGCTACAGTTAAACTGATAGAATACATACATAATAACATGCTACAGTTACACTGATAGAATACATATATAACAACATGCTACAGTTACACTGATAGAATACATACATAATAACATGCTACAGTTACACTGATAGAATACATACATAACAACATGCTACTGTTACACTGATAGAATACATACATAATAACATGCTACAGTTACACTGATAGAATACATACATAACAACATGCTACTGTTACACTGATAGAATACATACATAACAGCATGCTACAGTTACACTGATAGAATACATACATAATAACATGCTACAGTTACACTGATAGAATACATACATAATAACATGCTACAGTTACACTGATAGAATACATACATAACAACATGCTACAGTTACACTGATAGAATACATACATAATAACATGCTACAGCTACACTGATAGAATACATATATAACAACATGCTACAGTTACACTGATAGAATACATACATAACAGCATGCTACAGTTACACTGATAGAATACATACATAACAACATGCTACAGTTACACTGATAGAATACATACATAACAACATGCTACAGTTACACTGATAGAATACATACATAACAACATGCTACAGTTACACTGATAGAATACATACATAACAACATGCTACAGTTACACTGATAGAATACATATATAAAAACATGCTACAGTTAAACTGATAGAATGCATACATAATAACATGCTACGCATTCTCCCCGGGGAGAGCAGCCCGAATTTGATAGAGAGAAATCTGCCGTGACTTAAAGTGGTATAACATAGATACCCCCCCACTCCCCCCCCACACACACACAATATTGTGCTATGTCACACAGATGGAATAGATACATCCATCATAATATGCTACAGCACACACACACACACACACACACGTACACACACACAAAGTAGAACGTTAAAAGTAGAACGAGCTGTCAACCTGCGAAAAAATAAATCTATATTTACTGCTGAGCTAACTGCTATAGTGTTGGCACTGTATTATGTACTTGACTTCCCTAAAGACATATTCAACATACTTTTGTGTGTTGATTCTAAATCTGTTTTACATGCTTTAAAAAATTCTACTGTTAAAGTAAGAAAAGACATAATCTTTGAAATCAGGCATCTGGTACACCCTTTAATTTTAAGAGGTAGTGCTATTACTTTGTTGGGTTCCTCACCACTGGTATCTTTTTTAATGAAAAGTTGACAGTCTTGCAAAATATGGAGCGAGAAATAAAAATAGTTCTTGTGAAATTTAAAAGTTGCCTTATCTCTGCATGAGGGATACAGTTGCTACAAAAACGCTTGCTGGAAGCACTTCAGAAAGAAAATATATGATTCTGACTATTGTCTTTTAATGTTATCCCTTATGTACAAATTTAAACAAATGCTTTCCCGGACAAATACGTGAAAGATGTAAACTGTATTTGTGGGGAGAAAATTCCAATAGTCATGTTATTTTTGATTGTGGACATTTAAAAGCATTTTTACCCGCTGTACCAAGTTTGTCACTGGATAAGTTCTTGTCTGAACCATTGTTACTGTTGGACATTGTGTTAGGATTGATAAGAAGTCCGATAAATCAGTTTTTGTAGTATGTTAAAGTTAGTTTTTATTAAGTACCGTTATCTGACACTTTTCTATTATTGTTTGCGTTCCCTTGTTTAGATTACTTTTTTCCGTCTAAAATCACTAAATGTGAATAGACGTTAAACTGAAGATATCACACACACACACACACGCACGCACGCACGCACGCAACCCCCCCCCCCCCCCAGTTAACATCAGTGGCCCAAATTTCCCCTCTCCTCAAAGTCCATGGAGCAGACCCCACACCAGGTCCCTGTACGAAGGCAGCACACCAGCCCTCGCACACGCCAACACCCTGCTTTCCCCCCTCGGGAAGATCAGGCCACCCTGTGCCAAAGGAAACAATCAACAAAACATGTACCAAACCGCACGCACACGGGGACCGGATGCAAAAAGTACATGAGTGCTCACTGCATTAAACCGTAAAAAAAAGAATAAGAGAACAAAATTTCTCTGTAGAAACGCAAGCCTATGTGCAGTGCAGGGGAAGGCCACAGGGTGATGTCCCCTGACACTCTTGTCTGCCCAAGACCCTTTCTAAAACCCGTTGCTAGGGAAAAACAAAGTCCCACATGGTGACAACGAACAGCCCTGTTCCCACCTTGAGCTAGTCCAGCAGAATACAACACTGAATACCACCAGTACCCCCAGAATAAAACCTGCAGCAACCACACACCACCACACGATCTACATCATTCCTGTTTTCAATAAACGAGCCTGATTCTGCCAGAAAAAATCACCAATAGAAAAACAATTTCCAGCAGGATCACAAAAAACTGACAATTTTAACACGATTTAGACCTAAAAGATACCCCATCCACCCGAAAAATTCCACAAAAAACAACCCGAAACCAAATGAACCACAACTACAATGACAACAAGCCCCCTACAGCTTTTCTTGTTCATTTTCTGTGGCAAGCCTGGCGGGAGCCAGTTAGAGGCTGCTCTACAGTTAAAGGGAAGCTTCCCTTTAATTGCTTGACACTCATCCACCGACAATGACAAATTCTTTTATTTCGATGATAATTAATAAGCACCCATGTGCTCTTTTACATCCAGTCCCCGCCCTTAGGGATATGTATGATAATTATATAAAATAAAGCCCATAGCAATACACTTACACAGTATTCGGAAAAAAAATTACACACAAATCCCCACAAAAATCACCGAAGAGAAGAGGAGAGAGAGAGAGAGAGAGGGATGAGAGAAGAGAGAGAGAGAGAGAGAGAGAGAGGA
This sequence comes from Rapana venosa, assembly GCA_028751875.1. Classification (NCBI taxonomy): domain Eukaryota; kingdom Metazoa; phylum Mollusca; class Gastropoda; order Neogastropoda; family Muricidae; genus Rapana; species Rapana venosa. The sequence goes on from CM054163.1 coordinate 9,735,695, forward strand.
GAGAGAGAGAGAGAGAGAAGAGGGGAGAGAGAGGGGAGAGAGAGAGAGAGAGAGAGAGAGAGGGGAGAGAGAGAGAGAGAAGAGAGAGAGAGAAAGTAGAACAATAAGAAAGAAAGCTAAACAGAAAACACAGAAACCGACCGGGAAAAAAAGCAAGAAACCAAGAGCAAAACAAAAGCGGCAACAACAAGGGGGGAGAGGACAACCGAATAGTCCCCCCTCCAAAAAAACAGCAAACAAACAACAACAACAACCCCAAACCCAAACCAAAACAGAACCAAACAAAGCAAAACCTCCATAATATAAAGGAGAACAAACCACCGAGGCAACGGGAGAGACGGGAAGCTGGCAATCTTTGCCTGACGCTCATCCTGGCAATCTTTGCCTGACGCTCATCCTGGCAATCTTTGGCTCCTTGTCAGGAACAGCATCACAGTGTGGCCAGGTTGTCCTGACCTGCTGACAGTCACAGCCATGGTGGAAGAGAGTTCCAGTCTTCAGGGCTCTGAGCTGCACCGGGTGTGGGGAGAACTGCTGCTGCCAGGTGAGGACAGGCTGCTGGTTCTTCTTCAGCGTCTCCAGCAGCTGTGTTCCCAGAATGGCTCCACCTCAGTGCCCACGATGTGGTGCAGCCATAGCAGCTGAGGCCCAGCAGATCCTGCCCCGCTCCTGGCGGCTTTCCCTCAGGGTCAAG
>CM054163.1:9743888-9773888 GCA_028751875.1 Rapana venosa
ATATATATATATAAAGACAAAATGATGAAGTTCAAAGAAAAGTTATTTTAATAATGAAAATGGAAAATAGAAGAAGAGTTATGCAAAGAAGAGAGAGAGAGGAGAGAGAGGGGAGAGAGAGAGAGAGAGAGAGAAGAAGAGAGAAGATGAGAGAGAGAGAGAGAGAGGAGAGACAGACAGACAGACAGACAGACAGACAGACAGATGACAGGAAGTGACAGACAGAGAGAAACAGAGCCAGAGACATAGGGAGAGAGACAGGACAGAACAGAGACAGAGACAGAGACTGACAGACAGAGAGAGTGACAGAGAGAGGAGGTAGAGAGGATGATAGATAGATAGATAGATAGATAGATAGATAGTAGATAGAAATTTATAGATGATAATAGACAGTGGACAGACAACAGACAGGAGACAAAGACAAACAGACAGACTGACAGAGACAGAGGAATAGAAGAGAGAGAGAGAGACAAGAGAATGAGATGGCAAGAAATCAAGGCAAGGCAAGGCACAGCATATTCTGTTTCATTATGGCCATAGAATGAATATCTTCGTGAATCCTGCTTACCACATGCCCTTGGAGCAACATTAAGAAAAAATTCAAATAATAAATAAATAAATAAAATAAAGTTTAAAAAAATCCCCCACTCAAATACACACTCACAGCTTCCAAAAACCCATGTGAAGAATACTTCCATTAAATATACAAATCATACAATTTCCACCAAAAATCACAATCACAACCAATTTCCAAGGGGGGGAAAAATCTATGACAATAAATGTATAGAAAAAGAGAGAGAGTGAGCAAGCGAGCGAGAGGGAGAGAAAGGGAGAGAAAGAGAGCTGCTGGCATCCACTTCATTCATTTTTCTCCCATGGACACATAAAGCACGCACACATACGGGGACATACGTTCGCCATCACCTACGCACAATTCACTGCACGCCACTTGGACGCATACACTCACATGCTTATATGAAAAATAATGATAATGGTGGCGTTGCTCCTGTGGCGACGCGCTCCCCCCTGGGAAGAGCAGCCCGAAAACCCACCAGAGAAACTTGCCGCGACCCCAAGCGGCATACAATACAGTATAATTATAATACATACTCGTACATAATACACATCATACTCATATACACTAACACATATACATTACACATTCGCACACGTGCACTCTCGCGCTTGCCTGCTTGCCAACACCCCACACCACACACACACACACACACACACACACACACACACACACCACAAACACACACACACACCTCACACTCACACACACAGTATATGTACAATTGCAAGGAAAGTTATTAACAAACAATGCCGTGAAAAATGTCATAATATACGTTACTTTTTCATATGCAATGTTTTGTCATATAATGCTCATTACATCAAAAAGGTGATTTTTTAAAGAGCTTCTAAAGGAGTTATGGCTAGAAATCTCTTTAAGAGACGATGGAAGCTGATTCCACAAAGAACCACCATTGTAAATAAAACTTGTTTTAAAAAATCAACTCTTGGGGAAAGGCACTGCTATTTTGAAATGATGCCTTTTGTTATTTATATGGAAACAATCTGAAATGGAAGGAGGTGCTGCTCCATTAATTACCTTATGCATCAACAGTGCCTTGTTGTAGCAGCATCTCTGCTTTAATGGTAAAATACCAAATATTTTATAATCATTTATGGTCAATGAACTTGACTTAAGAAGAACTCATTTTAGAGCTCGCTTGTGTAGCCTCAATAAGGTTTTAGAGCATCTGCACTTGCAGAATCCCACAATGTAGAGGCAAAGTTCATAATCGACTGAATGTGTGCTTGAAAAAACAGTTTACGGGCATGAATGTTTAAAACGTGTTTAATTTTTGACAGCTGGAACACTCTTTGAGAGATTCGTTTGCAAATATGAGAAGTGTGGTCAGTCTATGACAAGTTATTGTTAATAATGATACCCAGTACAAATGCGAATTGACTATTTCCAGACTTTGTCCGGCAACTGAAATAGAAAACAAATTTGTTTATGCATTTTGTCGTTTTTGTCTAGTAGTTATACACATGCATTTTGTTTTTTGTGCATTAAGGCACATATGATTGAGTTCTGTCTAACGAACTAATTTGTCAATACTATTTTGGAGGTTAGTTGTTAATTTACAAAGGCTAACATTGTTACAATGCACAGAACTGTCATGTGCAAATAGTTCGAAAGTTGTTGCTAGGTGCATTGGTAAATCATTAATATACAATAGGAAATACAGGGGACCTAGTACGGATCCTTGAGGTACTCCATGTTTAATAGTCTTGAAATCTGAAACAGAAAAGTTCACACACACTAACTGTTTTCTATTTGATAAAAAGGATGTTGGTAGACCTGCTAGTTCTAATGTCAGGAATGACAGCAGCAATCCTCCCCATGCCATGAAATGCACCAGCGTCGTCTATTGTTGGATGTTGTGTAACAAACAAATCACAGCTGGTTGAAGTCAAGCCTCATGTACAAATTTCTTGCATCAGTGCTGCAGACTGTTCATATCTCTTTACTTCAGCATAGGATGAAGAGAACTCCAGTTTGTTCAAATAATGAACAAGATATCTGAAGCCAACAATGTAGTGAATTTCCACTCTGACACCCAACTGCAATGGTGATATCAAGTTTTGGTCTTGCTGCTTGAACAAGACTCTGGCCAATGGAAGCAATCTTCAGTTTGTGATCTATGCTGCCACAAAGAAGTGCGCTGAGGAACAGTGTCACAGATGATGGAGAAAACTGACATTGTTGTCCAGGCTAGCCATGTCAGAACTTGATGGGTAATCCTCTTTTGTGTATCCATGGCTTTGATGTCTGACAAGAGAAGGGCAGCTGTTCTGATGATGAGAAGTTGTGTTGTTGTTGTTGTCTTTCTCTTCTTCTCTGGAAAACTACAGGGGGATTTTCTCTGCAGTTGGCCTAAAAGTTACTATATTTGCTTTCCCTTTGCTCTGCCTACCACCCACAGCCTGTCTGAACTTCCATCCATACTTTCTGCCTTCTTTTCAGACAAAGTTCGAAACATACGCTCCAGACTTGATCAAACTCAATTCCAGCCTGCGCCTCCTGATCCCCAGTTCACTGGCACTCCTCTCTTTTCCTTCCATCCCACAAGTGAAAAAGAAATCATGACAATTCTGAAGGAAATGACTATAAAATCATGCGACCTTGATCCCATACCTGCTCCTGTTTTCTCACAATGCCTTCCACAACTTGTGCCTATTATCACTAAAATAGTAAACTCATCTCTTCAGTCAGGAAAATTTCCATCAGCTCTTAAAACAACAATAGTCACACCTCTACTGAAAAAGCACGACCTCGATCCCAACATTCTGAAGAATTATAGGCCTGTCTCAAACTTACCCTTTGTCTCTAAAGTACTAGAAAAAGTTGTTCTCAAACACCTCAACAGTCACCTTCATTCCAATGATCTTCTTCCCACTTTTCAGTCTGCCTATCGCCCCAACCACAGCACCGAAACCACCCTAGTCCATACTTTAGATACACTTCTACTTGCTTCTGATGCAGGAAAAATCTCCCTCCTCACTCTTCTTGACTTATCTGCAGCCTTTGATACCATAGATCACTCAATTCTTCTTTCTCGCCTCCAAAATACGTTTGGTATTAATGACACATCCCTCATCTGGTTTACTTCATACCTCACAGACCAGTTCCAGAAAGTTATTGTAAACAAAATTCAATCAAAACCTGTCAAAATGGAATGTGGAGTCCCGCAGGGATCAGTCCTGGGCCCTGTTCTCTTTACTCTCTACACTGCTCCACTCTCACATATAATAAACAACCACCCTATTGATCATCATTTCTACGCCGATGATACTCAGCTTCAGTGCAGCGATACTGTTGAAAACTTGCCTTCCCTCCTGACAAATATGTCCTACTGCCTTCAAGACATTCAAAACTGGATGACTCAGAACAAGTTACAACTTAATGCTGATAAAACCGAAGCCATGCTCATAGGGACCCAACATAAACTTTCCTCTATCACAAAAACTTCAATAGAATTCGGCAATACGTCAGTTCCTTTGTCCAACTCTGTGAAGTATTTAGGAGTAGTTCTTGACAACACACTCTCTATGAAAAAATTCATCACCCAGACCTGCCAGTCTTGCTACTATCAATTACGGCGCATAAGCGCGATTCGCAAGTATCTGTCCACTGATGCAACTTCCAAGCTTGTCACATCTCTCATTCTTTCACGTTTAGACTACTGTAATTCTCTTTTGCTGGCCTACCAGCATCATCTATCCACTCTCTTCAACGCATACAAAACTCTGCAGCTCGACTGGTCCTAAGAAAGAAAAAATCTGAACACATCACTCCTCTTCTGCGATCTCTTCACTGGTTGCCTGTCTCACAAAGACTGGAGTATAAAATCAATACCCTCTGTTTCAAATGTCTCCACATGCACCCTCTTATCTCTGTAACTGTCTTCACCTGTACACTCCATCCCGTTCCCTTCGTTCAGCCGCAGATACTTTGTGCTTTCGAACACCCAGATTCAAACAAACCACTGTTGGCCGTCGCTCCTTCTCTGTTTCTGGTCCATCCACCTGGAATGACCTCCCTCTTTCACTTCGTCAAAAGCCTTCACTTGATTCCTTCAAATCCAGCCTCAAAACACACTTATTTCCTACCTGAGACTTTCCCCCCACATATCTGTCCCTAATTTTCAACAGCATCTTTCACCTTCTAAGTGTTGTCCGTGTGTGTGTGTGTGTGTGTGTGTGTGTGTGTGTGTGTGTGTGTGTGTGTGTGCGTGCGTGTGCGTGCGTAGTGCGCGCGCATGGATTTGAAATCTGTTGCTCATTATGTTTAAGGAGAGTTGCATGCCTGTAAATGATTGAGTGCAAGCGCTTCGATTTGTTTGTTTTTTAACAAGATTCAGCGCTATATAAATTCCATATATTATTATTATTATTATTCCCTGTAATGCACGTGACAATAATTGTTTCTCCAAACTGTTCTTCTAACTTTTGCTGTATATGTTTTTCAGTGTAAGGTTCTTTTTCAATCGCATCTTCTTGAAGAATGTGTTACATTTTCTGCCTGAGATCTGAAAGAGGGATTTGTTCATTATCATTTTCTTCTAAAAACTGTACTACCTTCAAGAAGGCTTCTGTTTGGTCTTCATCAGCTGGTCTTCCCTACTATTTTACAACTAATCTGACTGGTGCTGTTACACACAAGTCAGTTTGCTGTCCTGGGCATGCAGCAGGAAAACGCCAAAATGTTCTGCTTGTGAACAAATCCCTCTTAGACACCTAAATGATGAAAGGGTCCCAGATTGAAACTGTTTTTATCTCTAATCGAAACTTGGAGAAAATTTAAACATTCTCTCTATATCTATCTGATTGTTGTACTTGAAAGCACACTTTTTGCATGTTAATTTCTTCTGCGTCGGACGCTCATACAGTAAATATTGTTATCTGTCATATGAGTGAAAATGCGTTGCGCTGCCATTAAGCGCCTGACAAGTCAGGCCCAGCACATCCAACTTGGCATGGGCATATTAATTGCACCATACCACACGCACACACACACACACACACCATGCCATTTTAAGTAAACCATGTTCTTACAATCAGTTTCTGACGAACACAGTGTAACATAACTTTTTCAAAAGAATGGTACAGATGCTGAAACTGATTTTGCCTGTAATCACTTATATTTCAGTCATATGAAATACTGTATCAGTTTCAACATGAAGGGGGTACTTGAGCGGATTAGTTAGACCAAAAAAATCGCTGCAATGCTGTGCAGAAAGCCTAATTCTACTTTTGAAGTCTTAGACGACCAGGTACATCTGTAGGCCTAGCAGACCACATAACATAGGCCCTAGCCTATCATGCTCGCGTGCTGTGGACCTGAGTCCTACGCTCCACAGGTGGCATTACTCAACTCTAGTCTAGGGTATGGGTGAGTGGGGTTTTACTGCACTTTATCTGGGGTATGGCGAGAAGACTGTGCTAAAGTGCCTATCTTCGGGAAATGGTTTATGTTTAATTTAATTTGAGTGCATTTTCCCCCTTGAGCCTCAACATTTCTCAACTTTGGATGTGTTGTGACTGACAATTTTTAGAGTAGAATGAAACAAAAAAACCAAGAAATTGTTGCAAATGTTTTCCTTGACAAAGTCGTTGCAGTACTGGACTTCTTGCATGTCAGACCTGGTCAGGCCTTATCAGACCTGGGGAAGGTGAGGGCTAGGCTAGTGGCCAGTGCACGGTGCGTGCAAGTGTAGATATATTGTGCTTCCTGCCGAAGGCGCTGTAGTTGCAGGTCAGGGGTGCAAAATATGATATTTTCATCCTGTCATCCTTTTTTAAAAAAATATTCAAGTCAGTAAACTCTTTAGGACGGGATAGCTCAGTGGTCGGAGCACTTGCTTTCCCCCAGCCAAGTTAAGCAGCATCGAGCCTGGTTAAAACTCTTATGGGTGGCCGTTTGCGCTCCTTGGCTTCAGTACAGTTCCCCACTTCAGCCAGCTGTATAAATCGGTACCTGCCCTCTTTAGGGTCAGGGAAGGTAAAGCAGCGAGGAAGAGGAGATGGGCGCCGCCCTCAATATGCTGGCCTTTAGAGAAGTGAGGTCTCTGACGCCTGGCACCCCTATGACCTTATAGGTTATGGGACTCCTTTAAGCTCTTTCGGGACTGTGGCATCACCACAAGAGCAGCGCCACCCAGATGGAAGATATTAGTATAGTGTGTATATGTGTAGTGGAGAAGTGTCTTGGTGATGCAGTTGTTTCTGTTGACATTACAAACACCCTCTGCATTTGGATTGTAAACAGTTGCCCGGAGTATACATTTCAAAACATGAATATCAAATTCTATTGTCTTTGGAGTAATTGAAAGTCTCTGAGCATAACACCCCCCCTCCCTCCTCAAAAAATCCCCCCCCCCCCTCAAACCCAAAGAACAAACTCCACAAACTTTATGCTGTCTTATTGAGGACACAGCAGTAAGGAAAATTAGTGTAGGCAACCACAGGATAGCCTAGTGGTTAGAGTGATGTATTCCTGATCTGCTGACCCGGGTTCGATTCTCGTTCAAGAGGATTTTTTCCTCTGCAGTGAACATCTCTGCCGACTCCACTCCTCCCCAAAAGTCCTGCCGATGAGACTATAAACCGACGTCCCGTGTGCGAACGCACGCGGAACATCTTGCGCACACATTTAAATATGTTCCGCTTTTCGGAAGAGTAGGCCATTGTGTGCAGGTAGGAGTGGATGACAAAACGTACAATACTGCATACACACGGGGAATGGATGAAAAAATCCACATGAGAGCTTATTCCATTATCCTCGAGATTAAATAATGATAATAATAATTGAAGTAGTAGTGAAAAAAATAAGTGTAGGTAACCACTTACATCTTCTTCATCATTTTAAACTTTGATGTATGAACGATCCGATCAAAAGATTTTTCTTTATAAAAAAATTCGCTGTAGAGATAAGCGATGAGAGAAGCTTGTAACAAAGATAGGTGATGGTCATGTTCTCCCTCGAAAAACAACCTGTTCATAGCCACTGGCTTCCAGGAAGGTAGATCCAGGCAAAAACTTGACAGTGCAGTCCTCTTCCACACAACCAACCAACACACACACACACACACAACACACACACACACACACACACACACACACACACACACACACACACACACACACACACACACTTATGGTTTCTTTATTGTTGAAATGTAAAAGATAACTTCAAAATAGAATTTTTATTCAAAGTCAAAATTAAAGTCAAACTTTCATTTTCAGATGGTACATTGAATAAGCAGCGCATTTGCTTTTTTCATCTAGCAATCTATCTAAAGAAAAACAGAGAGAAAAAAGATAATATATGTGTTTAAATGTGTTTAAGCAGTCAGTTTTCTTTTGAAAATAGCCACGCACAATTTTGCAGACAGATATTAGGACTCCACCCCCAAAACAAACAACAACAAAAAACCAACCAAACAAAAAACCCCAAAGCAATCAAAAAACCCAAAACAACCCCCCCCCCTAAAAACAACAACAACAACAACAACAACCAAACAAACAAATCAACAAAAACATGGCCTTACCTGTCTTAAGAGACTTAGGCAGATAACCATTAACGTTGAAAGTTATTAGTCAGCTAATCAAGTTGTGGCTTCACATAACAGATTCAAAAGAAAAGTTATATGAAATTGTTATATAATGATATGCATAAATTTTAATGAAAAAAATCACTGGATTAATATATTGAAACAGTAATTCATAAGATTGGATTTAAGCATGTGCCGAATAAAAAATAATACACTGACTATAAAAATAATTGTAATAATATTAATAAAAGGAACTTATATAGCGCTATATCTTGCAAAGACAAATCAAAGTGCATGCATTCAACCTAATCTTACACAGTCATGCTACCAATGACAAACAGATATTTACAAGCATGGTGCGCTGCAAACGAAAATCTATGAAATAAAACTTCCATAGTCAAATGCTTTTCAAAAGCACACACATGCGCACACACGTCATATACTTCAGCAGGGAGATAGGACATGGGTTAGTGAATGTGGGATAGTTCTGATATGAAACAGGAGGGGAAACATCTAAGGTTTGAAATAGATATGTCTTGAGGCTGGATTTAAAAGTGTCATAACTAGGTTTCTGGCCAAGAGAGAGAGGGAGCTCATTCCAGGTCGCTGGACCCAAAATAGAGAAAAAGCGGTGGCCAACAGTGGATTGGTTGAATGTAGGTATTCTTAGGCAAAAGGTATCTGCAGCAAAGCGGAGGGAACGTGAAAAAGTATACAGGTGAAGACACTCACAGAGGTAGGAGGGTGCAGTTTTGTGGAGACATTTGTATCAGAGGGTATTGATCTTATAATTTATTCTCTGTGGCACAGGCAGCCAGTGGAGAGATCGCAAGAGAAGGGTAATGTGCTCAGATTTTTTCTTTCTGAGAACTAGTGGAGCTACGAGTTTTGTATACGTTGAAGGAAGTGGATAGATGATTCTGGCAGACCAGACAAAAGAGAATTGCAATAGTCCAGACGTGAAAGAATGAGAGAAGTGACAAGTTTGGATGTTGCATCAGTGTACAGGTACTTTCGAATTGCACTAATATGCCGTAATGTGATAGTAGCATGACTGACAGGTCTGGGTAATTAATTTTTGCATAGAGAGTGTGTTGTCGATAACAACACCTAGATACTTCACAGCAGTAGATAGAGGGACTGCTGTATTGACGAGTTGTAATGGAGCTGTTCTAATGGAAGAGAGTCTGTGTTTTGTCCCTACGAGCATGGCTTTGGTTATATCTGCATTTAGATGAAATTTGTTCTGTGTAATCCAGTTTTGAATATCTTCAAAGCAGTGGGCCATATTTGTCAGGTAAAAAGGCAGATTTTCAGGAGTAACCCTACATTGAATCTGAGAGTCATCTGCGTAAAATTGATGGTTGATTTGATGACAGTTTATTATATGTGACAGTGGGGCAGTGTAAAGAGTGAACAGAACAGGGCCTTGAACTTATCCTGGTGAGACACTTCATTCCAGTTTGGCAGGTATTTATTGAATCTTGTTTCCTGCAACTGTCCGGAATCGGTCAGTAAGGTATGAATTAAACCAGGCGAGGGCTGTGCCAGTAACACCGAACTTTTTTGAAGACGGGAAAGAAGATATGAGTGGTCTGTAATGTCGAAGGCTGCCGATAAGTCGAGTAGAGTGAGAATGGAGATTTTCTATGAGTCAGAAGCGAGTAGAAGCTTGTTTAAGGTGTAGACTAGGGTGGTTTCAGTGCTGATGTTGACGCGATAGGCAGACTGAAACTCAGGAAGAAGATTGTTGGAGAGAAGGTGGTTTTTGAGCTGTTTGAGAACTACTTTTTCAAGGACTTTAGAAATAAAAGGTAGATTGGAAACAGGTCTATACTTCTTCAGAATGTTAGGGTCAAGGTCATGCTTTTTGAGGTGAGGTGCGACTATAGCAGTTTTGAGAGCTGATGGAACATTTCCTGAAACAAGAGATAAGTTTACTATGTTTGTGATAGTGGGTACAAGTTGTGGTAGGCACTGTGTGAAAAGAGAAGCAGGTATGGGATCAAGATCACATGATTTTATAGTCGTTTGTTTCAGAATTTTCATGATTTCTTACTCCTTTTTGGGATGAAAGAACCATTATGTGATGCCATAAAACAAAACTCGAAGAACTGAGTGTTTTGGAATCAACAAAATAGTTATTTTCTAAATTGAATTTTTAACAACTCTGTTTCACAAGTTTATAGGATTGAGCCATATCTATTGATATGTGGAACGAAAATTATAGGGGCATATTCATCAGATTTGGCACCAGCTCCCATGATTTAATGATAGAGCAAGGAAGATACACAAATATGCCGATAGAAAAAAAGGAAATGTTAGTGGTGTAACACAATAAGAGACGGGTATCACTTGCTTGATGATTGTATGCTATATGATGATTTAAGAAAGAATATGTCATCTAATGTTAAAAATAAACAAACTATTTGTTTGTTTTGTTTTGTTTAATTTCTATCCCTTTTTGGTGATGTAGACACACCCACAGTCACACCACAACACCTATATACACCTCATTCATCTCTCTCTCTCTGAATATATATATATATATATATATATATATATATATATATATATATATATATATATATATAGGACTTAATGGCAATGCAGTTTTCTGATTCTGATTCACACACACACACACAAACGCACACACACACACACACTCACACACACACACATACACACATACACGCTGATGTCCGACCAGTTTAAATGTGTTGATCTTTTGCTTTGCGTTTTTTCTTCAAGTTCTGCAGTGTAGGTAAAGTTCTGTTCACGCGAAGATAAAAACACTTTGCCAAAAGCAGCGATTTTGAGTTCTCACGGTGAGTAGTGCAGTGCCAGCTACTTTGACACAGCGATTCCTTTCAAGGGTGATGGTCATCGTCATTCAATAGTACAGTGTCAGCTACTTTGGCACAGCAGTTCATTTCAAGGGTGATGGTCATCGTCTGTGGCTTCTGTGTTGGATGCTGCAAACATACAATTCCATGTCCACTTCAGCACTGATAGGTGTCAGTTGCTGTGTATGTTATGCATAGCAGCACGCACACACAGCATGCACGCACGTATGCGCGCGCGCGCTCACAAGTAGTCATGCCAACACGCATGCATACAGACAAACAGAGAGACAGACACACAGGCTCACACACAGATACACAGACACAGACACACACACACACACACACACACACACACACACACGCGCGCGCGCGCGCGTGCGCGTAGCTTCCTGTTTTTAAGATTGATGAAACAATTCTGTATTATAAGCCTATGGTAAAATTTCTAGGTATACTTCAAAATTAACATGGCATTGTCACATCAAACATGCTATGAAAACAACCAGAAGTCTAATTATATTAAAGGCAATTAGTAAGCAAAATATGGGCACAAGATTAAGTAGCTCTAAAACATTTATCATTATCACTGGTTCGTTCTAAACTAACATATGGTCAAGAATTACTTTTTAGTGACCCCAAGTATCCATTGACCTTAATCCAAAGTTTTGATGTAAAACTTTCCGGATTGCTTTGGGAGTTCCGTTTCATGCATCTTCGAGAAATAGGAGTACTACCTATAGAGGATTATCTTCACTCAGCCGTTTCAAAGTATATATTAAGAAGTTCAACAGTTGAAAAAAAATATTGCATCGGAATTTTCAATTAGATCTGACCTAGATTTTCCTAAAAGAGTTAAACATATCTTCTCTTGCTAAAATTGGCACATACACATCTGATCTCTTCAAAGAGTCAAGTATTAATCTGAAAGTATTGGCCCAGAAAGCATACTTTGATATCTACCATCTCTCTTAAAAAAAAAGAAAAATAGCTTATTTTTGGCTCTCATATAAAAGTGCACCTAGAAGATACATATCCTTCTCATCTTAAGATATACACTGACGGATCCCTTCTTAAAAACAAGGAAGCAGGGGCAGCATTCATCATTCCAGCTTTAAGGGTTGAAATGTCCCATCATATCGGCAAAAACCATTCCATCCTTACTGCTGAACTCACTGCTATTGTGATGGCTTTGTACTTTCTGCTATATTTTCTTAATATTGTTCCGCAGATTTTGTTCTGCGTTGATTCTAAATCTGCATTGCAGTCTCTTAGTAAATCAACCTTGACAGTTAGGCAAATCTCGTTACTGAAATTAAGTTTTTGGTGCATCTTCTAATTCTGAAGGGTTCACAAGTTACTTTCTGCTGGGTTCCATCTCATTGTGGTATTTATGTCAATGAAAAGGTAGATAAAAAAAGCCAAAAAAGGCAGCAAAACAGTCTAGATGTTCATCTGTTTTAGATATTCCTCTATCTCTTCATGAAGGTTATGCTTTGCTTCAAAATGTTTGCTGGAAACATGTAAAAAAGAAACAGGAAGAGGCTGGTTACCCCCTGCATACTTGTTCTGTTCTGGATGTTGAGAACATTCTTTGTACTCAGTATGGCTTTCGAAAATCCTGTACTAGAAAAAGTGTTCCTTTAATCCATAGACTGAAATTAAATGCCTTTCGAGAACATTTTAATAGAAATATACAATGCATATGTGGTGAAAAACTGTCCAATATTCATGCTTCATATCAGTGTCGAGATTTTAAAAAGTTCCTACCAACATTTCAAGATAAGTCTCTGCACGAAGTTTTAACCAATCCAAAGTTATTGTGTGAGATAGCATTGTCTCTGATGCGATTTCCAGTATTCTCATTTTTGTAAAGTAGGACTGTGGAATTGTAACACCTTTACTGTCGTGATATCATTTTGCTTTGTTGGTAGTAGCTTTTACACGTAGTTGGTAATTGTTCATTTTCCAAGTTTAGAGTAGTTTTCAATTGTTCTGTGTTGTTGTTATTATTTGCGTTTCTTTGCCATGTTTTGGCAGCATAATTTATTGTTTATAAGGTTTGGAATAAGCTTTTAATGTAAATAAATACCAACAAGCATCTCTTTTTTCTTAAAGCCCTCATCTCATCATGCCCCCTTCCCCACCTCTTTGTCTAATATCACTTTAAGTAAACAGACGTTAAATCAAAGACACACACACACACATGCACGCACGCGCGCGTGCGTGTGTGCGTGTTTATGGCTGTTTTCAAAAACCTCGCAGTATAGGCAGCCATACTCGAGTTTCAGATTTTTTTCCTTAGGTGAATGGCAGTCGCATGTGCTTAAGTCCTTCGGATGAGACTATAAACCGAGGCCCCGTGTGCGAACGCATGCAGAACATCTTGCGCACACGTTAAATCCTGTTCCGCTGTTCGAAAGAGTAGGCCATTGTGTGGCAGTGTGAACAGATGAAAAATTTGTAAAAACAAAAACTAAAACAACCCGCATACACACGCATTAAAAAAAATTCATCTGAGCGCTTTGATTTGTTGCTTTACAAGATTCAGCGCTATTTAAATTTCATTCTTCTTCTTCATGTGCCAGGTCTGTTGCAGACATCGGCGATCATGGCCTTCCATTCCTCTCTGTTGTCAGTTCTCCTGATGAGTTCATTGTTGGGGGATTCTTTCCTCGTTGCGTAGCTATTCAGACTGTCTGTGTATTTTGTGCGTTGTCTTCCATTGTCTTTGGTACCTCAAATCTTTCCACACAATATTTGCTTTTCTATTCCATCAGTTCTGTTTATGTGCCCCAAAAAATGTAGTTGTCTTTTTCTGATGGTTTTGAGTAGGGATGTTTTGTACCCGGCCATTTCCATTACTTCTTCGTTTGACTTCTTTTCAGTCCATTATATTCTCATAATTCTTCTGATATACCACATTTCTGCTGCTTCAAGTCTTCTTTCGAGGTCTTTTGTCAGCGTCCAGCATTCACATCCATACAGAAGGAAGGACCATATGTAGGCTTTCAGAGTGTTGATTTTGGTGCTGAGTCTTATATTTCTGTTGGTAAAAATGGGCTTCATCTTGGTGAATGTGTCTTTAGACAAAGCGATTCTCTTCTTTATTTCTGTGTCGCATCTGGCGTCTGGAGTTATAAGTATTTAAAGGTGCGAACTTGTTTTATTCTTTCCCCTTTGCATAAAATGTTACATACAGGCATGTCTGACTGTTTTGAGATTACTATGCACTCAGTCTTCTTTGCATTCAGTTGGAGTCCTTTGTTTTCACTTTCGATTGTGACTGTTGTAAGGATATTTTGTAGTTTTTCCCTCGAGTCATCAATTAGCACTGTGTCATCCGCATATCTTACATTGTTTATGTTGTGACCTCCTACTTTGACACCTTCATGCTGCTCTATGTTCCGTAGAATCATTTCGCTGTAGATATTGAAGAGGTCTGGAGACAAAATGCAGCCCTGCCTCACTCCCCTACAGATCGGTCTGTACTCACTGCAGTCATTATCAACTCTTATTGCAGCTTCTTGTTCCCAGTACAAGTTTCTGATCACTCTAAGATCTTTTCCATCACAGTTATGTCTTAGTAAAATGTCAAACAGATCGGAATGTTTTACTTTATCAAATGCCTTAGAATAGTCAATGAAGCAAAGGTACAAGTCCTATTGTACCTCAATCGTCCTTTCCATGAGGGTCCTCAGGACAAAGATGGCATTTCTGGTACCTTTATCTGCCATAAATCCAAATCGGGTTTCAGATATCTCAGGTAGGATTTTATTTCTCATTCTGTTCATGAGCACTCGTAACATGACTTTTGTGAGGTGGCTCATAAGATTTATTGTGCGGTGCTGATCGCATTCAACTGTGCCTGGTTTTTTGGGTAGTGCAATGTACACCGACTTTTTGAGGTCTGTTGGAATTTCACCTGAAGCATGGACAGTGTTGAGAAGTTTTGTTACTTCTTTGATTCCAAATTCGCCTAGAGCGGTTAGCATTTCGGATGGAATGTCATCGGGGCCTGCGGCTTTGCCCTTTTTTAAAAATCTTTTTGAGGGCCTTTTGAACTTCCTCCTCAAGAATATGGGGGCCTTCATCTTCATTACTGATGATAGGTGGTGGGCCTCTGTCATCGTGATACAACTCTGTGATGTATTCTGACCACCTGTTGAGGATGTCCTCCTTTTCCATAAGAATGTCTCCATCTCTTGATCGTAGGCACCCTGTTTTTGCTGACACTTTTTTCCCTGTGACCTCTTTTATCTGTTGGTGTATAGTTTTGCTATTTATTCCGGTGTTGGCTTCAATTTCCTCACACTGTGTGTTCATCCAATGTTCCTTTGCTTCATTGCACCTATTTTTCACTTGTTTGTCTAATTCTCTGTATTTCTGTTCGTCTGCTTTTGCTTTTCTTCTCTCTTCTATTAGGCCTAGAATTTCTGGGGTCATCCATTTTTTGTCTTCCTTTCGTTTTGTGACAGGAATGTGTTCTTTTGCAGATTCTAACATGCTCTCTTTCAACATCTGCCACCTTTCTTCTGCCGTGGTCAATTGCTCTAGTGCACTGAATTTGTTTTTGACGCTGATGCTATACTTATTCATCATTTCATCGCTTTCTAATATGTTGATTTGTAGCTTTGGTGCTGTTTTGCTCTCTTTAGCCGTTTTAGCTTAAGCTTCATTGTACCAACCACAGGCACATGGTCACTGCCACAATCTGCTCCAAACATGGATTTGCATGATGTTATCGAGTTTCGAAAGCGTTCCTGAATTAGTATAAAGTCGATCTGATTTCGAGTTCTATCTCCTGGGCTTTTCCATGTCCAACATCTTCTTGGATGATTTCTGAACCAGGTGTTCATTACTGTAAGGTTGCGTTCTTTGCAAAATTCAATGAGTCTGTCTCCCCTCTCATTTTTCTCTCCTATTTTAAATGGTCCTACAATAGTTTCTGTTCTTTCACTCCCGACCTTTGAATTGAAGTATCCCATTACAATCTTAATGTCCTGTGACTTCAGTCGTTTCATTGCTTTCTTGACCGTTTCGTAGAAGATTTCAACTTCTTCTTCGTCTTTGTCTGCAGTTGGTGCATATATTTGTATGATGCCAATGTCAACAGGTTTACCTTGGAGTTTAACAATGATGGCCCTGTCGCTGACAGTACAGAAACCCTTGATGGCTTTAGAGGTTTCTGGGTTGAGTATCACACCAACTCCTCTGTAGTGATGTTCTCCTCCTGAGTAGAGAATTTTGTAGCCGTCTGATGTTATACAGTCCGCTCCCTTCCATCTCATTTCAGAGAGTACGAATATGTTGAGCTTCATCCTTTTCATTTCTTGTTTCACATTTTCCAATTTTCCTTTCTGTAGCATTGTTTTAAATTCCATACATTATTATTATCATTATTATTATTATTATTATTATTATTATTATTATTATTATTATTATTATTATTATTATTATTATTATTCAGAGGCTTTTTACATCACAACGCTATAGAAGACTTATGTGTTTATACATGGCGTGATGATAAAAGGCAAATTCGTTGCTTATTCGATGTGCCATCTGGAAATAAAATTGTGACTTTATCTTTGACGAAGCCGACGTTGACCGTGGAAGGGAAGCAAACACTTAAAAAAGTACAGATCACTGGTGTCTAATTACTTCCCTTGGTTAGCAAGCTAACAACCCCCCCCCCCCCGCCGGCTCAATCGTAGACTTTCCCTGTGGAGATGCTGGGGATATGTCAGTATAAATAGCATCCCCACCTTCTGGAGATTCTGTGCTATGAATTCCCTCTTTTCTATCTCTGGGTATCAACAAGAAAATAATACGGAGAGTGGGGAAGATACCCGGGGTAAAAATAACACTGGTTATCAAACAGACAAAAACTTGAAAAGAGGGGAAGATACCCGGGGTAGAAACACTGGGTATCAAACAGAAAACAATGGAAAGACTGGGGAATTTACCCGGGGTAGAAACACTGGGTATCAACAAAGAAAAAACAATGGAAAGAATGGGGAAGATACCCGGGGTAGAAACACTGGGTATCAACAAAGAAAAACAATGGAAAGAGTGGGGAAGACACCCGGGGTAGAAACACTGGGTATCCTACAGAAAAAAGGGAGGAGTGGGGAAGATACCCGGTGTAGAAACACTAGGTATCCAACAGAAAAACAATTGGAAAGAGTGGGGCAGATACCCGGGGTAGAAACACTGGGTATCAACAAAGAAAAAACAATGGAAAGAATGGAGAGGATACCCTGGGTAGAAACACTGGGAATCAACAAAGAAAAAACAATGGAAAGAATGGGGAAGATACCCGGGGA
This sequence comes from Rapana venosa, assembly GCA_028751875.1. Classification (NCBI taxonomy): domain Eukaryota; kingdom Metazoa; phylum Mollusca; class Gastropoda; order Neogastropoda; family Muricidae; genus Rapana; species Rapana venosa. The sequence continues at coordinate 9,761,181 of CM054163.1, forward strand.
AGAAACACTGGTCGGGCATCAAAAAGAAGAAAAAAAGTGGGAGGGTGGACAGGATACCCGGGGTATGTATGTGTTGTATGTGTGTAAGTATGTATGTATTGTACCGGTCAGCGGGGAGGCCTGACCCTCTGTGCCCACACCCAGCCAGTACTGGGTATCCTCTGACAGCGTCTGACCCAGGATGGAGGCAAAGTACACGAAACTCATCAGCATCTGCACACAGACACACAGATAGGCAGGCGCACAAAGACACAGGTGTGTGCACGGCGCATACACACACACGCACGAGCGCGCGCGCACACACACACACACGCGCACGCACGCGCGCGCACACACACGCACACGCAAGCGCGCGAACACACACACACACAAACACACAAAGTCTTTCGGATGAGACTATAAACCGAGGTCCCGTGTGCGAACACATGCAGAACATCTTGCGCACGCGTTAAATCCTGTTCCGCTTTTCAAATGAGTAGGCCATTGTGTGCCGGTGGGAACAGATGACAACATTTACAAAAGTGCATACACACGGGGTCTGGATGTAAAAAAAAAAACCCACATGAGTGCTTATTCCATTATCCTCGATATAAAACAATAAATAAATAAATAAAAACACAAACACACACACACACACACACACATGCTCGCCCATACACACGGGACCACGTGACGGGACGAGAACTGAACGGGTGTGCTGTTAGTAAGCTGCTGCAAATTTTTGCATTTTAGCTTCAAAATGTCAGTTACTGGCCTTCCAGCAACTGTAATAACAACTTTACACGCCCTGCTGATCGACAACGTCGTATCGAGTTGGAAAGTCGCGGGGGAGAGCGGCAGCGTTGTGTTCGTCTTGTGAATGAAGCCAGCTGACAAGTCAGTGTCAACAGAAATGGCGGACCGGTGCTGAACCCTAACTCCCGTGTTCAGTACTATCGCAAGAAACCCCCTTGTCAAATACGTCGCGATGTCCAAAGAAGCAGACAACATTAAGAAAGACAGGCAAGTCGCCAATGTGACAGTGACAGTGTCTTGGAAGAGCCGGTCTTGTGTAACATTAACTCCCTGCTCGATGTGGAAACAGAAGAAAAACAAACCAGTGTGTACACAGAGCTGTGTGTCAGCAGTGAATTGAATGCCTCGGCCACACCAGATTCACTTGATCTACTTCGTGATCCAGCAACAGACAGCAAGATTGGTGTGTCTTCTGAGGTGTCTGATGTGCAGGAAGAGCTGACAGTTGGCTGCACAGTGGATGACTCTGATACTGGTATTGTGAAACAGTATGTGTCTACTCTAACTGACAAACGTGTGCAGCGTTGATTAAGGGACAGCAAGAGAAACACACGGTTTTGAAAGGTGGTGGTACATAGTTCAGGCGATCAAAACATTGTGATGTGTGAATCAGATGACGTCACCCTGGAATACTCTTGGAATGGAGATCCTGGCCAGGAATCTAAGTGTGTGTTCTGGTACATCAAGCGAGAAGAGAAAAACATGTTGCCAGAAGAACGTGTCAGGCTTGCCAGACTTCGTAAAGGGAAGCAGTGTACTAACACACAACACACAGCGACAGTGGGGAGTGCTGAGCAGGAGTTACATCATCTTCGGGACCTGATCCTGTCTTACATGGGCTGACTTCGCTGGCTGTAGACTGGAAAAGGAAAGGCTGTTTTAAAATTGAGACACTTGAGACACAGACAATAATGTATCGAATCTTGATGTACATAGCACTACTGCCATGGTTTCCATGTCATTGTAATTGCGTCGCGTTGGACATCGTTGTTACCCGCGCCGCAGCGCTATATGGCTTGATTGCTAAATAGCAATAAATTTTGTCAATTGTCAATTGTCAATTGTCGCCCATACACACGCGCGCACACACACATACATACACACACTATCACTGAGAATGAATATATAAAAAAATCTAACACACATACACACACACGCACGCACACACACACACACACGCATCAGCATGCACGCAATGAATGCACGCAGAGAGAGAGAGAGAGAGAGAGAGAGAGAGAGGAGAGAGAGAGAGAGAGAGAGAGAGAGAGAGAGAGAGAGAGAGAGAGAGAGAGAAGAGAAGAGAGACAGACAGACAGACAGACAAACAGACACACAGACACACAAACAAAACACACACACAAACACGTCCGTACACGCGCGCGCGCGCGACAACACACACAACATACACACACTATCACTGAGAATTAATAGATATCAAATCTAACACAAATACACACACACGACACACAACACACACGCACGCATGCACGCACGCACGCACAGAGAGCGAGAGCGAGAGAGAGAGAGAGAGAGAGAGGAGAGAGAGAGAAGAGAGAGAGAGGAAGGAGAGAGAGAGAGAGAGAGAGAGAGAGAGAGAGTGAAGGAGAGAAGAGAGAGAGAGAGAGAGAGAGAGTGAAGGAGAGAGAGAGAGAGAGAGAGAGAGAGAGAGAGAGAGAGAGAGAGAGAGAGAGAGAAGAGAGAGAGAGAGAGAGAGAGAGAGAGAGAGACAGCGAGTGACAGACAGACAGAGAGCGAAGCCTGCTTTTCATGGTTAATTCCCAAGCGATTCCAAACCAGAACGACCAGAGACTTCATCACTGACTGATGTCAGCTAAGTGCCCAGCATGCCTGTCTGCATGCAAAAAGCTTGGGGGACGGAACAGCCTGGTGGTTAGAGTGATGTATTCGTCACCTGCTGACCCGGGTTCGAATCTCGTTCAAGGAGATGTCTTTTCCTCTGGACTTAACGTCAGTGCAGACTCCACTCCCCTCAAAAGTCCTTCGGATGAGACTATAATCCGAGGTCCCGTGTGTAAACGCTCGCAGAACATCTTGCGCACACGTCAAAACCCGTTCCGCTTTTGGGAAGAGTAGGCCATTGTGTGCCAGTGGGAACAGATGAAAGAATTTACAAAACCGGATACACACGGGGATTGCATGTAAAAAAAGCATATTAGTGCTTATTCCATTATCCTCGATATAAAAGAATAAATTAAAATAAAATAAAAGTAGGCGGGGAAAAAAGCCGATCGCAAACACATAAAATCTCACCATAGGAAAACTTGTACATCGCTTTAAAGTCACGGCAGATTTCTTTACGTGACATTCAGGCTGCTCTCCCCGCCTGGGGAGAGCACGTTGCCACAAAAAGCAGCGCCACACGTTTTATTTCTTTCTCCGTTCCTGTCTGCAACTGCATTATTCTATTTCCCTATCAAAATGGCTCTTTTTTTGCTACAGATTTTTCCCAGGGACAACTCTCTTCTTGCCGTGGGTTCTTTTACGTGCGCTAAATATGTGTAATACACGAGACTTCGGTTTATCGCCTCATCTGTAAGACTAGCACCCACACAATCACTCATGGTCTAGTGGATGGGAGGAAACGTTTCGGGCCCAAAACGGGGATGAAAACTACCATATTCTTTGACCTCGGATTGTTGGCTTTCCAGGCAGGTGCCTTACCTCTAGACCACCGATCCACTTCGGAGCTTAAGCCCAGGAACAAAAATAAAAAAGGTCGGGATGTCTCCCAGGGTGTTAAGGTGAGGAACGCCTAACGACAACAAAAACAAACTGTGCCATGCTCGGACTAACCTGCAGGGCGGTGAAGAGACAGTTGTACCACTCCTTTGGCAGTACATTGTCAGACCCTGCCATGAAAAACAACAATAACAAAAATACAGTGTTATGATGGTAATAATTATATAGAACACACGCACATGCATAAATATGTAAGCATATATATACACACATATACGCATGCATGCATACACACGTTTACACATGCATGCACCCACACATACACATAGTTATATACAGGCAAGCATGCGTGCACATACACACACACGCGCACACACACACACACACACACGCACACGCACACACAACAACACACATACACACACAAACATCTTGATCTGCAAAAGTATCATACAATTCTCACTCACTCACTCACTCACTCATCCCTTGGTCGGGACGACCGTTGGGGTACCCGCACGGACGCTGCAAGTGGACCGCCAAATGGTTCTGTCCTGGGCTGCTTTCAGGAGGTTTGGTACAGTGAGGCCGGTCCACTCCTTGATGTTGGATATCCAGCTTTTGCGTGGTCGTCCCTGCCTCCTTGCTCCTTCCACCATTCCCTGCAGGACTGTCTTTGACAGGCTGTTATGCCTTGTTGTGTGATCAAACCATTTCAGTTTCCTCCGTTTGACTGTATCTAGCAATGGTTCTTGTTTGCCAGCCAGTGCCTCGATCTGCTGCCAGACGTATTCATTGGTTTTACGGTCTCTGTAGGTGATGTTCAGGATCCGCCTGAGGCTTTTCATCTCAAAGGCTTGAATTCGACGTTCTAGATCGGCAGTAAGTGTCCATGCTTCACAGCTGTACAAGGCAATGGATGTGACGAGTGCCTTGTAGAGTCTGACCTTAGTGTGGGTTCTAATGTTATGGTTTCTCCACACTTTCGCCAGCTTAGTCATGGAGGAGAGTGCCACAACAAGTCTGATCTTCACCTCTTGTGTGCTCGTACCTTCTTTGGTGATGACTGCTCCAAGGTACTTGAAAGTTTCTACCTCCTCTAGTGTCTCGCCACTCATCTTGGGAGTGGTTGGTGTAGTACTGTTCACTAGGATCTTGCTCTTTTCCGTGCTGATCTCCATACCGTGGGCATTGGCTGATGTTTCCAGTTTGGTGGTGAGATCCTGGAGTTCTTCTTCACTGCGGCCCATGAGATCAATATCGTCTGCGAATCGAAGATTACAGACTGGCCTTCCTCCTATTGTGATTGTGGTCTTGAAGTCAAGGAGGGCCTCCTGCATGATGTTCTCCAGGAACACGTTGAAAAGAACGGGGGATAGCGGGCAGCCTTGTCGAACTCCAACTGAAGTCCGGAAGAACTCTCCGATTTCTCCACCCATGAGGACTGCACTGTGGGAGCTGTCATACAGTGCCTGGATGACTTGAATCAGGTCCTCGTCGAAGTTATAGTCTCTCATGACTTGCCACAGAGCTTCTTGCCACACTCGGTCGAAGGCCTTCTTGAAGTCAATGAAGTTGTTGTAGAGCTGTAGTTGATGTTGGAGATGCTTCTCTATGAGCATTCTGATGTTGAAGATCTGCTCGACAGTGCTTCGACCTGGTCTGAATCCTGCCTGTTCTTCTGATAGGATTTCTTCTGCCTGTGGTTTCAGTCTGTTCAAGGCAATGCGTAGCATAACTTTGCTTGGATGGCTTATCAGACTGATTGTTCTGTAATTTTGGCACTTCTTCAGGTCTCCCTTCTTTGGAAGTGGAACTATGATGGATTGGGTCCACTGTTCAGGCCACTCTTTGCTGGTCCAGATGCGTTGGCAGATGATTGTTAGTGCCTTGATCATCTCTGGGCCTCCGTACTTGATGAGCTCAGCCGGGATGTTGTCAATCCCTGGTGACTTGCCTCCTTTCAAGGATCTTACTGCTTCTTCTACCTCTTGCTCCAGCACCTGTGTGCTTTCGGGATCTGATGGTCTGGGATCTTGCTCGTGAAGTTTGTTCGGATCAGCCTTCAGCTTGTAGTTGTACAGGTCGCTGCAATATTCTACCAACAGAAAAAACCCCAAAAAACCTAATGTACAGAAGTATGTCGATATATGTATAATGTATGTAAACACACATACACACATGCATACAAACATAAACGCGTGCACGCGCACACACACACATACACACATACACTCACAAACACAGACACAAGCACGCAAACATAAACGCGCGCGCGTGCACACACACACACTTACACACCACCACCATCACACCACCACACCACACCACACCAACACACACAACACACACCACCACCACCACCACCACCAAACCCCATCACTTTACATCACACCACACCACACCACTCCACACCACATCACACCACACCACTCCACCACCACTATAAAACCTCGTCACTTCACATCACACCACACCATACCTCTCCACACCACATCACACCACACACACACGCACACAAACACACACACACCACCACCACCACCACCACTCCACACCGCATCACACCTCACCATACCACACAACAACAAGGATATTGTGAAGGCACTCGCTGGCGAACATACCCTTACAGTGCAGTGTTGCACACATATAATTTAATTTTTACGTAAACTACATTACAAGAGGCCAACAGAAAATAATTCTCTCACAATGTCCTATCATAGTGTACTGATTGCTTTGGCCTTTTCTCGTGTTGGCCAGTCTCCATGAAATGAACATGTCTGCTGTGGCTTCTAACCAAATGTGACCATCAGACGTCAGACTGAAGACATCTTGTCTTTAAAAAAAAAAACGACGTCAAATTTTGTATTTTTAATAATCATTATTATTTTTTAAACCCCATCATATCTAGTAAACGTCTTGTGTTGAAACTTGAGCGGCCTTTTGTTATTTAGTGAGAGAGATGTTTAGGGTTTTTTCTTTTTTTCTAGGATAATGGAATAAACATGTGTGTGCTTTTTTGACATCCAGTCCCCGTGTGTATGCAGTTTTGTTAGTTTTGTCATCCCTTTCCACCGGCACACAATGGCCTACTCTTCCGAAAAGCAAAACGGGTTTTAACGTATTCGCAAGATGTTCTGCGTGCGTTCGCACACGGGACCACGGTTTATAGTCTCATCCAAAGGACTTTTGGGGAGAACGGTGTCTGTACTGATGTTAACTCCATAGGAAAAGTCTTCTTGAACGAGATACGAACCCGGGTCAGCAGATCACGAGCGCTACACAACGCGACGCGCTTCACTCTAACCACTGGACTGTCTCCCCCCACCCCCACCCCCCGGAGAGAGAGAGAGAGAGAGAGAGAGAGAGAGAGAGGGAAAGAGACAGAGACAGAGGGAGTGAGAAAGAGAGAGTGAGAGACAGAGAGAGAGAGTGATAGAGAGAGACCGTCATTCATTCATTCATTCATTTATTCATTCATTCAGTCAGTCAGTCAGTCAGTCAGTCAGTTAGTCAGTCAGTCAGTCAGTCAGTCAGTCAGTCAGTCAGGCAGTCAGTCGGTCATTCATTCATTCATTCAGTCAGTCAGTCAGTCAGCCAGTCAGCCAGTCAGTCGGTCATTCATTTAGTCAGTCAGTCAGTCAGTCAGCCAGTCAGCCAGTCAGTCAGTGAGCTAGAAGAGACAGACACAAGAGACACAGGGAAACACAGAACAGACAAACAGAAAGAACAGATAGAACAGACAGAAAGAAAGAACAGACAGACAGAACAGTCAGAAACCCACCCAGAACAGACAAGAACAGAGAGACAGACAGAAGAGACAGAAGAGACAGACAGAAGAGACAGACAGATCAGACAGACAAGAGACGGAAAAAAACCCAGAACATACAGAACAGAGAGACAGACAGAACAGACAGAAAAACAAAGACAAAACAGACAGTACAGACAGAAAACCCCCAGAACAGACAGAACAGAGAGATATACAGAAAAAACATACAGAAAAAACCCAGAACAGACAGAACAGAGAGACAGACAGAAGAGACAGACAGACAGACAGACAGAGGGTCTGGTCTGCTGACCGCAGAGCGTGGCTGTGGACACGGAGAAGAAGAGGAACTTGCAGTACAGCACGATCACCAGGATGGGGTCCTCCTCCAGCTCCTCCTCTATCAGCTTCCACGACCTGGGCTGGGTGAGTAGTAGTAGTAGTAATAATAATAATAACAATAATAATAATAATAATAATAATAATGATGATGATGATGATGATGATGATGATGATGATGATGATGATAATAACAACAACAACAACAACAACAACAATAATAATAATAATAATAATAATAATAATAATGTATGGAATTTATATAGCACACACACATACACGCACACACACACAGCGCTCACGCGCACGCACACACACACTCGTACAAACGCACACACGCACGCACACACGCTCGCACACGCACACGCATGAACACACACATACACACACACGTGCGCGCGAGCACATACATACCACAAACACACACACACAGCGCTCACGCGCACGAGCACAGCACTCACGCGCGCGCGCAGACGCACACACACACACAAACACACACACAAATGCACGCACACACACACACACAAACGCACGCACACACACACACACACAAACGCACACGCAGACACACACAGCGCCCGTGCGCGTACACATGTATACTCACAGCGCTCGTGCGAGTACACATGCACACAAACACACACACGCACACACACAAATACAGACACAAGCACAAACACACAAACACGTGTACAAACACACAAACACACACACGCGCGCGCGCGTGCGCGCACGCACACACTTCCATTAAATTACGTCACAGAAGAAAACACTCATTAAGTTTCAGATGTCTGAGATCTTTTATTTGATAAAAGCCATAGCAGAGAGAGAGAGAGAGAGAGAGAGAGAGAGAGAGAGAGAGAGAGAGAGAGAGAGGAGAGGGGGGGGGGGGAGAGAGAGAGAGAGGGAGAGAATGGGAGAGGCAGAGATAGATGGAGAAGGGTAGAGGGAGAGAGAGAGAGAGAGAGAGAGAGAGAGAGAGAGAGAGAGAGAGAGAGAGAGAGAGAGAGAGAGAGAGAGAGAGAAGAGAGAGAGAGAGAGAGAGAGAGACAGAGACAGAGAGGGGAGCGAAAGTGACAGAGACAGAGACAGAAGTGAGAGACAAAGAGAGAGAGAAAGGAAGAGCGAAAGAGAGAGAGAGAGAGAGAGAGAGAGAGAGAGAGAGAGGAGATGAGAGAGAGAGAGAGAGAGAGAGAGAGGAGAGAGAAGAGGAAAGAGAGAGAGAGAGAGAGAGAGGAGAGAGAGTCCCAGACAAACAGGCAGAAAGACAGAGAGACGAACAGATACTGAGATGAAGGAAGGTTAAAAAAAAAAGCGGAAACAAAGAAGAAAGAAACAGACTCATTATTAAGGTGAACCCTGAGACAATTGGTGATGTTTTGTACCAAAACAAAAGTAAAAGAGAAGAAGAGGAAATATTAGAAAGACTAGAGAGAAAGAAAGACAGACAGACAAGCAGAAATGTTAAGAGGAAAAATACAAAGAAAAACCAAGATAAATAGAAAGGAAGAGCCACCACAACCACAACTCCTTTACAACCCCCCCCCCCCCCCCCACCCAACCAAACAAAAACTAGAAATAATCAGAAAGAAACAACAACAAACCCACTAACACTCAAATGATTTGAAAAAATGAAAATAAAGCAAAGAAAAGAGGTCAAGAAATATTTCGAGACAGCCAAAGAAAGAAAGAGAGAAAGAAACAAGCAAACCAAAGCACCCCGACAAAAATACGAAAAGAGAAAGGAAATTTGAAAAAAAAAACCCACTGAAAACTAAAACAAAAAAGTCAAGTAAAAAGTTTTCAAGTTAAAACCCAAAGAAAGGAACCAAGAAATAGAGCAACTTAAGAAAGAAAGAATCAAACAAAAACAACAAAAAATGAATTAAGCACGAACAAACAAAAATAGAATACAACCAAAAAATAATAAAACGAAAAAAATACTATAAGGAAATGGGGTGAAAATCTGGAAAAGAAAATGGAATGAAATAAAATAACATCGGATTAAAAAAAACACAGAAAAATCAGCAGAATGGAGGTGAAGTATAAAGAAAAGAAGAAGCAGAAGAGAAAATAACAGAAACAGTTCAGATAAAAAAAAAGAAAGGAGTCCAAAATGGAGGAAAACAAGCTGGCAATTTAAAAATGGGAGGATTGAGAGAGAGAGAGACAAGCAGAGAGAGAGAGAGAGAGAGAGAGAGAGAGAGAGAGAGAGAGAGAGAGAGAGAGAGAGAGAGAGAGGAGGAGAGAGAGAGAGATTGATACACATACACACACACCAACACACACACGTACACACACACACACATACACACACATACACACACTATACACACACTATACACACACATACACACACATACACACACACATACACACACATACACACACTATACATACACTAATACACAAACACTACACACACACACTATACACTACACACTCCCACAACACTACACACACACACACACACACTACACACTCCCACAACACACACACACTACACACACTCACCCTTACACACACATACTATACACACACATACCCCCCACCCCCATCCTCACACCCACTAACACCCCTCCCCCCCAAACACACACACACACACACAACCTACCTGTAGCCGGTAGGTCAAGGTGTAGCAGCCAGCGAAGAGGAGGAGGGTGGAGACATAGGACTGTGCCATCAGGGACACACTCACCTGGTGCTTTTTCACCTGGACCGCCAGCTGAACTGTGCACACACACACACACACACACACGCACACACACGCACGCACGCACACATACACACACATACACACACATACACACGCACACACACATACACACACATACACACACACATACGCACGCACGCACACACATACACATACACACACATACACACATACACACACACACATATCACACACATACACACATACACATACACATACACACACACATACACACACACAAACACACACACACAAGCTCCTTTTCTGAGACATCCTTGGATAAGATATTCAACCTGTTGGCGTTTGGTGGATCGGTGGTCTAGAGGTAACGCGCCTGTCTAGAAAGCGAAAAGTCCGGGTCTGAAGTGTGCGGCGGTTCGTACCCCGTTTGGACCGGAAATTTTTCCCCCATCCATTAGACCATGAGTGGTGGTCTGGGCGCTAGTCTTTCGGATGAGACGATAAACCGAGGTCCCGTGTGTTACACGTAATTATTTAGCGCACGTAAAAAAAAACCCACGGCAACAAGAGAGTTGTCCCTGGCAAAATTCTTAGAAAAAAGCCACTCTGATAGGGAAACAAATACAGCTGCAGAAAAAAAAAAAAAAAAAGGGTGAAAGGGTGGCGCAGCGCTAAGTGGCGACGCGTTCTCCCGCTCTCCCCGGGGAGAGCAGCCCGAATTTCACGGAGAGAAATCTGCCGTGACTTAAAGTGGTATGAAATAAAATCTGAGCGCTTTGATTTGTTGCTTTACAAGATTCAGCGCTATATAAATTCCATACATTATTATTATTATTATAAAAATGTTATCGCACAGTCTTATAGGACACTTTGTTGTAGCTCTGTCACCATTTGCCTTAGATCAGTTTTCTTTCATTTTACTTGTTGTTCTGGTTTTATCACTGTAAGTCACGGCAGATTTCTCTGCGTGAAATATCGGGCTGCTCTCTCCGGGGAGAGCGCGTTGCCACAAGAGCAGCGCCACCCACTATTTCTTTTCATTTCCTGTCTGCAACTGTATTTGTTTTCCTATTAGAGCGGCTTTTCTCGACAGAATTTTGCCAGGGACAACTCTCTTGTTGCCGTGGGTTCTTTTACGTGCGCTCAATAAGTTAGAGTAGCACACGGGACTTCAGTTTATCCTCTAATCCACTCATGGTGCCGGTGGGAACAGATGACAAAATTGACATAACCGCATACACACAGGGACTAGATGTAAAAAAGCACCTAAGTGCGTATTCCATTATCCTCGATATAAAAGAATTAAAAAACAATGGTTTAATGGATAGGAGAAAGATTTTTGCTTTAACGGGATTGAACCATCGTACACTACCGACCTTGACTTTGTGCTTTCTAGGAAAGTGTATTACCTCTAGACCACCGATCCACGCTAGCAATTAGCACTTTGGTGTGCACTGTATCACATATCAGATATTTAGCAGTAGAAAATGGCTATGTATTTTCTTGCACTCATTCATCAACCTCCCCCCTCCCCCCGTTTCCCATCGTCTTATAAAATTATTACTTAAGGTGAACAGACGTAAAATCGAAGCAACAACAACAAACACAGACACACAGGTACACACACAGACACAGACACGCGCGCGCGCGCGCACGCGCGCACGCACGCACACACACACACACTTTATCCATAAAAAGATGCGATTCACCCTGAGAAATTAAATGCTATTTTCATCGTGTTAGCGCACTTCTTTTTTCAGGCTTTCAATATTTCTAAATGAAATCCAGCGAGGAGGGCGGTTTTGGTTAATATTTTGTTTGGTGTTCGTTTTGTATGTGGTTGCTTTTGTTTATTGTTTTGTTGTTGTGGTGGTGCTTTATTGTCTGAAATGGCCTCCAAGGGAAATCAAAATACTCACAACACAACCCCCCTCCCTGCCCCCCTCCCCATATCTTTTTTGTTTTGTTTTGGTTTTGTGCGCAAGCAATACAGTGAAACCAAACCATGTACCTCATTTTGAAGTCATTTTCACGTGACAGATGTATAGTGCCTTTGTATAGCCAGATGTATAGTGCCTTTGTATATGATAGATATATAGTGCCTGTGTATAAATAGGTGTATAGTTCCTGTGTATACAATAGATGTATGGTGCTTTTGTACAGTGTCTTTGTATGCCATAGATGTATAGTGCCTTTGTATACAATAGATGTATAGTACTTTTGTACAGTGTCTTTGTATACCATTGTTGTATAATGCCTTTGCATACGACAGATGTATAGTGTATTTGTATATCATAGATGTATAGTGTATTTATATACATTATTATTATTATCATTATTATTATTATTATTATTATTATTATTATTATTATGGATGTATAACGCCTTTGTATACAATAGATGTATAGTACCTGTGTATATGATAGATGTATAGTAC
>CM054163.1:9778888-9791388 GCA_028751875.1 Rapana venosa
CGCATACATGCACACAGACACTCATATATATTTATATAAAATAAATTACATATTTATATATATATCTCAGTTATTTCATTCTTTATATCGAGGATAATGGAATAAGCACTTATGTGCTATTTTTACATCCAGTTCCAGTGTATATGCGGTTTTGTAAAGTCTGTCATCTGTTCCCTCCGGCACACAATGGCCTACTCCTACGAAAAACGGAACAGGATTTAACGTGTGCGCGAGATGTTCTGCGTGCGTTCGCACACGGGGCCTGGGTTTATAGTCTCATCCGAAGGACTTTTGGGAGAGTGGAGTCTGCACTGATGTTAACTCCAGGGGAAAATATCCCTTTGAACAGGATGGAACCCGGGTCGTCAGATTGCGAGCGCAATGTTCTAACCACTAGGCTTATATATATATATATATATATTATATATATAATATATATATATATATATATATATATATATATAATATATATATATATATATAGAGAGAGAGAGAGAGAGAGGAGAGAGAGAGAGAGAGAGAGAGAGAGAATTAGATAGATAGAGAGATAGATAGATACATAGATAGAGATAGAGAGGGAGAGAGAGATGGGTAGATGGAGAGAGAGATAGATAGAGAGATAGATAGATGGATAGATAGATAGATAGATAGATAGATAGATAGATAGATAGATAGATAGATAGATAGATAGATAGATAGATAGATAGATAGACAGACAGACAGACAGACAGGCATAATATTGCCCGATTTCTTTTTTCCAACTTTCTATAGATCAAAGAATGTACAAAAACTGATTTTTTTTCTACTTCCCATACTCCGTGGGGACGGGATAGCTCAGTGGTCGGACCACTCGCATTCCCCCAGCCAAGGTTAAGCAGCATTGAGTGTGGTTACCACTTGGATGGGTGACCGTTTGCGCGCTTTGGCTTCAGTACAGTCCCCCATTTCACCCAGGTGTAAATGGATACCTGCCTCTTTAGGGTCAGAGAAGGTAAAGCAGCGAGGGAGAGGAGATGGGCGCCGCCTTCAATATGCTGGCCCCTAGAGAAGCTGAGGTATCTGATGCCTCGCTCCCCTACAACCACATAGGTTATAGGACACCTGGACCTTTTACCATACTCCGAAGTAGATCTATCTAGACTCTTCCATCAGTTGCATGTCATGCCAGTGAAATGACAGAGAAGTCTGAGCAACGGCAAAAGTTAGGAGAAACGTTTATCCATACTCAATGGAAACATACATAGTCGACATACGTCGTCTGCACGGACCATTACTTTCATTCATTCCATCAACGGCCAAGTCATTTCCCACCCGGCCACCCCTAAAACCACGTGTGCAGGAATGTTCAAGCAGGAGATCCAAGACTCTCAGGACCCAGGCTACAAGGTTCGTCAGTAACTGGCGTAAAGCAAAGTGCCATGCAGGGCCCACTGTTGGCGTGCCCTCTGTTTAGTGGTGTTTCGTGCTTTTAGAGGCTGTGCTCAGAGCCTTGTTATTCAGGGTAGGTAAATTACTAGCCATATTAGCACGGATAGCCTGGTGGTTAGTGATCTGCTGACCCGGGTTCGAATCTCGTTCAAGAGGAATTTTACTCTGGAGTCAGCTGTCTGCTGTTTTCCCAGGTCCCGTGTTTTGTGTGTTAAAGAAGTTGTCCGTGTCTGTGGAAGATTTGTTATCACGTGTTGTTATTGTTGTTGGGTGTTCCTCAGCTTAACATCCTGTGCATTATCCACAATATTATGCACCCTATCTCACTCATCCCACTGGAGAATGGCTGCAAGACCTCAGAATACGCTGGATGAGAAGTTTGCGTGAATGACTCTATCTGAGTACCTTCCCAATATAGGCAGCCTTACTCAGTGCCGACTCCACTCTCCCCAAAAGTCCTTTGGATGAGACTATAAACCGAGGTCCCGTGTGCGAACGCATGCAGAACATCTTGCTCACACGTTAAAACCCGTTCCGCTTTTCGGAAGAGTAGGCCATTGTGTGCCGGTGGGAATGGAAAATAAAATGTACAAAACTGCATACACACGGGGACTGGAGGAATAAAAAAGCACATGAGTGCTTATTCCATTATCCTCGGAAAAAAAGAAAGAAAGAAAGAAAGAAAGAAAGCACAGCCGCCAAGGATTAACATTCTCACACGAAGAGTGACAGACAGCTGACAGACAGCTGGCTGGTTTGCAGACTTGTACTTAACAATCATAGCGGGAAACAATGAATCTGTGCCCTTCCCTGACAGACACGGTAAACAATACAGTAATGCAACAATCCTGGAACAGAAACATTTTGACATTTCTGGTTTACCATAACTAAGCTCGGCACCCGCTGCAAAGATAAGTGGCTGACCTGCCAGTTTCGGAGGACACTCACTACATGGGCAGTGTCTCCCTTTTCCACTTCCCCCATAAGATAAACAAAATTCAAGATATTAAACTTAAGAAAAAAGAAAAAAATGGAGAAGAGAACCAAGGCCCTCCTAATCTATCCCTCTCCTTCCAGTCATACCCGCTATTCACTTCCCTAAGCCCTCCACCCTCCCCCTCCATAACCTACACCCCCTTCCTTCCCTGCCTGTCCCCTACATCTTCCTTCCCTTTCATTCTGTGCTAGGAATTCTTTCTTTTCTATCCCTCCCTTTGTTTCTTCCTGTCACCCCCTTCTTGTCTATTTTCTGCCTGTTTGGTCCATTTTCTTGCCCCTTTTTTCAGAAATACTTTAAAGACAACTCTCTTCCACGCTGAAGTCAGCTGTGCTGGGCCTGACTTGCCAGGTGCTTAATGGCAGTACAACGCATCATCGCTCCTATAACAGATAACAATAGCTGCTGTCTGAGCATTCGACAAAGAAGAAAACAGCCATTGGGGTCAGTGGGGCTATAGAGAACATGTAATCAAATCAAATAAAATCAAAATGAGCATGGCGCCACAAATGCAGTGCAATACAACTATTCATTTGATTATATTTTCATCTTTTTAGTTTACACCTATCCGTGGAACTTCTTCTTCTTTTTTGCGTTTCCTGGGTTATATTGTGAGACCAGATCTTCTAAGGAATTCAGCAGTTGCCTGCAGGTCATCCACCATGCCGCACAGTTTCTGCTCCAGAGGCGTGGGCTCAGGCACACTTCCAGCCTTAGCGTCTGGAGAGTCCTGCAGTCTTGTAGGATGTGGGCCGTATCCTGTTCTTCTTCTCCACAGGGGCACATAGCAGATGGTGCAATTTTCAATTTTCTGTGGAGGTGTTTATTCAGCCTGTTGTGCCCTGTGCGTAGTCTGAAAATGACCACCTGTGCTTGTCGTGAAAGCTGGTGATAAGGGTCTGGTTTGAGTGGTGATCTGAAGAGAGATTTGATGATGGTTTTCATCTCCATTTGGTTAACAGGGTTGTTCTCTTGCTCCTCTCTTGCCCCTATTTTGGCCATCTTGTCTGCTTGTTCATTTCCTTTAATGCCGCTGTGGGAGGGGATCCACTCGAGCTCTATGCGTAGGGCGTTAAGGCTGTGCAGTGCCTTCTCCAGATCTTTCAGTTGTCCGGCATTATAGGACTGCAGCACAGAGAGTGTGTCGGTCAGGAAGACGACTTGGGTGTTGTTGTCCACTCTGCTGTTGATGACATTTGCTGCATGGATCAGGGCTTCTACTTCAGCCTTGTAGTTAGTACAATGCAGGCCTGTTGGAATAGCTTCAGCCTGCCATTCTCCATTAGGGTACTGAATGTAGACCCCCGCACCTCCACACTTGACAGCATCAGTTGCTGATCCATCGGTGTATGTGTGAATCCAGCTTTCTTGGGGATATCTTTCTTCCAACATGGCTAGTGTGAGAGTCTTTTTCACAATTTCACTCTGCTCATTTTTTGTTGTTATGTGGGGGACAGAGGTATTTACCTTGGTATCAGTTCTTCTTTCTTCCCATGGTGGTGTGTCAAGAGAGAAAGAGAAAGGTTTGACATGGTCTGGAAGCTTTGCTTGGTATTTTCGTACTCGGCCTCTAGTTTCAAGGGCAAAGCTAGATCGCTTTAGCCTGCCTGATGATAGTTGTTTTATCCTTGTTTTCATTGGGTGATCTGTAGTGCACTCGCATTTCTTTGATTATATCAGGGCCTTCTCTTCTCTTCTTGTAGATAGGGGAGGAATGCCAGTCACTTCTTCCATTTTGTTGATTGGTGTAGACTTCATTGCCCCTGTTATGATTCTTAGTGCTTGATTTTGGACCTTGTCAAGAGTTTGATGGTGAGTCTTGGCAGCTGGATCTAACTCTTGGATGACAGCTGTCCGTGGAACTGATTCACTAGAAGAGTGGTTTAGGGTAGGGGTTAGGTATAGGTAGGGGGTGGGGAGGATGTATAAGAGGAGGAGTATGGTGAGAGTAGGTCTAGGTAGAGGCATGACTTTGAGCCTACAGTGAAATGTTACCCAAATGTTAGTCCGAATATGCATCTGTATGACAATGATATTATCGGAATACAGATTCATTTTGAATGATATCATTGCTGACCCACCGGTACTTGATTCTCCAGCGTCAGGCGTATGCTGTCCAGGAGTGTCAGTAAATCCCGGGCCTGCTCGTGAGTTAGATGAACTGTTCCCTTTCTGACACACACACACACACACACACACACACACACACACATTGCAGTCATTAGACATGGCCATTTATAACCTGTACCTGTAGAACATGAAGAATGTAATGATGTTCATTTTACTTTTCTATAATGTCCTGCAAAGCTGTCCAATTATTTCATTAAATTTTTTACTGTCACTCAGCTAGCTACAAATGGTGAGATTTTGCGTATGCAACTCTTTTGGCACACCATTAAGGTAGCCGCATTCTGACTCTGGGATTGATGTCTAAACACCACACCCGTGTACATGCGTTTAAGAAAAAAGTCATCCGTTCCTACCTCCATGAAATAGCTTACTCTTCCGAAAGTCAGAACGGGCTTTTAACCTGTAAGCAAGCTATTCTGCGTGTGTTTGCACTGAGACTTCAGCTTATAGTCTGAACCGAAGGACTTTTGCGGCAGTGGAGTCAGTACTACCCGATTATGTTGACGATCATTTTAACACATTTGACAGTCCCTGACTCCTATATCTTGGAACTGGTCAACAATCCAGTCCATAGGGTCCTTCATCAACAGTGAGAGATCCTAACCAGAAATCTTCTCAAAGCTAAAAAGAAAAAGGTAAACGTGTACATAGCCTACGCAGCTCTAGGGGATTGAGGCGTCAGAGACCTCAACTTCTCTAGGGGCCTTCATATTGAGGGCAGCGCCCATCTCCTCTCTCCCTCACTGTTTTATCTTCCCTGACACTACAGAGGGCAGGTTCCCATTGAGAGCTGGATGAACTGGGGGTCTGTACTGAAGCCAAGGTGCATGAACGGTCAACGATTATAAGAAAACAAATATCCTAACCTTCAAAAACAGACTTTATCTAAATAAAGCTCTATTTGTCCAGAAAAGTTTTCAATGGAAATGCCCCTCCAAAGATCACCAATAGCTTCAAAATCAATGAACACAGACATAATCATCTACTAACATTTCTGAGACCATGGATATTGATCAGATCATTCCATGATTAGTTTAAGTTTAATATTTGGTAAACAAAAGAAGTGCAGGACGTACTGGAAATTTAACAACTCTCTCCTCAAGGATAGCATGTATACAAAAGAAATTAATGAAACTATTAACAATGTTATTGAAGAGTATGCTGCTGAGCACTATGAGAAAGAAAATCTAGAAGAATTATCTGAAACTAATCTAAAGTTAACAGTTCCTGAAAATGTGTTTTTAGATTTTCTGCTGATGAAGATTAGGACAAGGACAATAGCATATGCAACACAGAAAAAGAAAGAGAGAGAGCAAGAGGAACAAAAACTAGAAAATCAAATCAAAGAAGTAGAGAAAAAAGTAAACAAAACAGAGTTGGACATTCAGCAATTAAATGATTTCAGTAGTGAACTAACAGCCATTAGAGATGTTAAAATGAAAAGTATTCTTCTTAGATCAAAAGCTAGATGGGTAGAAGAGGGAGAAAAGATCACAAAGTATTTTTGTAATTTAGAAAAAAGAAATTATATAAGTAAATATATGCCAAAGTTAGTTTCAAATGACAAGGAGCTATATGAATCTGAGATATTCTTTGGAAGTTAAAGAATTTTATGAAAACCTATATAAAGAACGAAAAGTAAAAGAATATGAGATTAAAGATCTAGTCTCAGAAGTTCCAAAGCTATCAAGCGAAGAAAAACAATTGCTTGAAGGGGAAAAAACATTGGAGGAGGCTGGATGCGCTCTTAGAAATATGAAACATGGGAAAAGCCCAGGCTCTGATGGATTTACCTCAGAATTCTTCAAGTTTTTTTGGAAACAACTTGGTTCTTTTGTAGTCAGAGCTTTAAATGGATCCTTTAGAGATGGGGAATTAACAAACACACAAAAAGAAGGACTAATTACATGTATCCCTAAACATGACAAACCAAAAGAATTTATAAAAAAATTGGAGGCCAATATCTTTACTTAATGTTATTTATAAAATAGGCTCATCCTGTATAGCTAATCGAATAAAAACAGTTCTTCCCAAACTCATCAACGAAGATCAGACAGGATTTTTGCCTAACAGATATATAGGAGATAATATAAGATTGTTGTATGATCTGATTAATTACCTAAAAATGAAAAACCTTCCAGGTATGTTAATTTCCATTGATTTTGAAAAGGCTTTTGATTCATTAAGTTGGCAGTTCATTTCAAAGGTATTTAAAGCATTTGGATTTGGAAAAGATATACTTCGTTGGATTTCAACCTTCTACAGAAATATTAAGTCTACAGTTATAGTTAATGGACAGTGCTCCTCCTGGTTTAATATCCACAGAGGATGCAGACAGGGTGACCCTATATCTCCTTAGTTATTTATTCTCTCAGCAGAAATTCTAGCAATTATGATAAGAGAAAACCGAAACATCAAAGGTATTTATATTAATGACACAGAATACAAGTTGTCACAGTTCGCTGATGACACACAGCTAATAAATAAAGGTGACAGCATATCATTTGAACAGTCCATGAAAACTTTAGATTTATTTGGAAAAAAGACTGGACTGTTTATGAATATAGAGAAAACTAAAGTAATATGGCTTGGGAGCAAAACATTTTCTGATGTAAGGTATATGACCCATTTAAGGTTAGACTGGAACCCAAAACAGTTTAAGATACTCGGAATATGGTTTACACCAGACTTGTCACAATGTGAAAAACTAAACTATGATAACAAAATTACAGAAATAAGATCTCTATTCAACATCTGGATAAAAAGGAATATTACACCTATTGGTAGAGTGGCAGTGCTAAAATCTTTAATTCTTTCCAAACTGATATATCTCTGGATACTGTTACCTAATCCACCAAATGATTATATAAATATACTTCAGAAGCTATGTTTTAAGTTTGTGTGGAAAAATAAGCAAGATAGAATCTCGAGAAAAACCACAATCAAACATATAAAGCATGGAGGATTGGGAATACCATCTCTAAAACAGTATATAATGGGGTTAAAACTTATATGGATAAGAAAACTTAAACTCAGGATTCATAAGTGGAGTTCTATCATTGAGGAGATTTGCCCTGTTGTCAAAGATCTGGACAAATATAGCTACTGTATACCAATTAGGGAAAGAAGTTCAAATGCATTCTGGATTGATACATTTCATGCATACAAAATGTTTAGCAGGAAAGTTCAACTTGTTGATTCTGAAAATCTTTTGACAGAAAACATATTTTACAACGAGAATGTTAAAGTTGGTGGAAACTTCTTTCAAGTGAAAGAATGGATAGACAACGATATATATCGCATTGCAGATCTAGTTGACGAAAGTGGAAATTTTTTGACATATGAACAATTTAAGAAGAAATATAATATCAAGACAAATTTTATTACATATTTAGGCTGTGTTCAAGCGATTAAAAAGTATATCAGCAAAACGGACATCAATATAAATGATAATAGATCAAATAACCTTCAAAAGGCTTTGGGTTTTATTCTGACAATTAAAAAGGGAACACGCCCTTATTATGACATTCTGGTTGCAGATAACAAACAGCCAAAGTGTTGCGATAAATGGAACAATACAATATCAGGTGATCTCAACTGGAGAAATATTTTTGACAAAGTACATAAAATAAACGAAATTAAAATGAAGTGGTTCCAGATAAGACTGATCCACAAAATTCTAGCAACAAATAATATTCTGGAAAAAATGAAAATTGTTGAAAGCAACAAATGCACATTCTGTAATTTTGAGAAAGAAACTGTTGATCATCTATTCTATGCTTGCAGCAAAACTTCTCATTTTTGGAATGAATTACAAAGCTTTCTTCAGTAAAATTGTACCAATACACATGATCTAGTGCTGTCAAAGGAACAGATTTTGTTTGGATTTGATTCTCGATCAAAGAGTGATGAAATACTAGATGAAATATTAATCAATGCAAAATTTTTTATTTACAGATCTAGAGTACAAAAAACGGAACCTCGATTTGGGGTTTTTAGAAAATATCTGAAAAAACTATATCAAACTAAAGAGTGTATTGCTAAAACAAACATGACTTATAGTGTTTTTGCAGGTAAATGGCAATATTACAAGCAACTAATTGATGATGACTAGATACTTTCTGAAGAAACTGTTTTTGATAGCATTTATTTGTTGATATACTCAAAAATGCGATCTGTGTACTAAACCATTTCCATGTTCTTTTTTCTGTACAGTTTTTTAGGTTGTATTTAACTTATTTGAAATGTCGTATTCATAATCTGAATATATTGCAAACTCTTATATATACTTGCTTATAACATATATGTACATTTGTTCTATGTTATGCAAACAAATTATCTAAAAATCATTTGTAAAAACAACAACTCATCTTTAAAAAAAATGTAAAAAAGAAGAAAATCTCGATTACCAAAACTAAATTTAGAAACAGTTTGTGGGTAACAATTATGCGAATCTTTGAGTCCTATGGATTTGACCAATGTCACTTTAACATTTTACAGTGGATCGCAACAAGTGTCTTCACATAATTATTGCAGTGTATTGTATTGATCATGACAAGTGCCATTTTTTAACATAATTATTGCAGTGTATTGTATTGATCATGACAAGTGTCACTTTTCGCATAATTATTGTATTGATCATGACAAGTGTCATTTTTCACATAATTATTGCGATGTATTGTATTGATCATGGCAAGTGTCACTTTTCGCATAATTATTGTATTGATCATGACAAGTGTCATTTTTCACATAATTATTGCGATGTATTGTATTGATCATGGCAAGTGTCATTTTTCACATTCAAAAAAAGGTTGGGCAAGCCACAACAGAAATACAATGCCGGTCATCCATCCAAAAAAAAAAAAAAAAAAAAAAAACCATTTCCGAGACCAAGAAATAATCTTTACAAAGCAAGCTTCTTGTACTCAGGTAGTGACTTATGGAACAAGCTCCCAAAACGCTTAAAATGTATCAAAAACAAAAATCAGTTCAAGACACAGCTAAAAGCCATCTAATACATGAATGCCTAGGAACTGACTAATAAGGCAAATCAACCATGATTAATACGGCAAAATCAACCATACTTACATTTACCAGCACTAATGGTATTCCCTACAACAACAAAAAATTCAAGTATATCTTACTGTGACTAGAAATTCTACAGTCACACACTGTATATGTGTGGAGGGAGGGGGAGGCAGGAAAGAGGCACACTAATTATGCAAAGAAGTAAGAGTAATCTATGCAAGCTAGTAGATAATCTGCAATGTTGAAACAAGTGGAAAGGAGGAAATTTTTTAAAATCTTTTTATGATAGACCTGATAGCTTGCTAGTGTCTCTCTCTCTCTCTCTCTCTCTCTCTCTCTCTCTCTCTCTCTCTCTCTCTCTCTCTCTCTCTCTCTCTCTCTCTCTCTCTCCTCTCCTCTCCTCTCCTCTCCTTTCCTCTCCTCTCCTCTCCTCTCCTCATGCCCTGTCTTGTCTAATTCAATAGATTTTATCGTGGAAGTTGTTTTTATTGCAGTTAGAGATGAGATTATTAGTATTATTATAAGCGATACTGTTTTAGTTTGATATTGTTTTAGTTTGATAGTCCAGTGGATTATGGGCTTTTGAATTCTGTATCGTATAGGGGTTCTACTTGTTTGAATAATTGGTTTTTTTTAATAAAAATTATTAATTCTCTATTTGATTGAAGGTGTATTTCCCCTTCCCCCTTGATACTCCTCCCCCACCCCCATCCTTTCCAATGCTTTTCTGTTATCATCGTTATGTTGTTGTCTCATGGTGATGGGGATCATTTGTTATATTGTTGTCTCATGGTGATGGGTGATTGTTGTTATAATTGTATCTCTATTATAATAATCATTATTGTAATCTTATTTGACTTCTCTTGCTTTGATAGTTATTGTGTGAATGAATATGTCATTTTTAAAAAGCGCTATTTGAAAAGTATGAGCGCATAAAAAGCACACGTTTGCTGGGTGGAGGAGGAGAGGAGGGAGGTCATTGAAGGTAATATTATCAGTAATGACGAATGCCTAGTATTTTCTAACGTTTTATTCCTGTACCTTTATTTTATTATCTAAAGTATAAACGTGAAAGAATGGATGAAACAGTAGGTGAAGTAATTTGTTTGTCCTGACGTTTTATGATTTTCTTTTTTTAATTCTTAAAACATTTTTATTTAAATGTGTGTGTGGACGTGAGCGCGCACGCGCTCAGGTGTGCATGAGTATGTGTGTGCGTGTATATGTATATGTGGTAATTTGTATTTTCAATGTATTTCCTTATCGATTTTTTCCTCTTTTTTTTACTGGTTTAATTTAATGGTAAATGATGCAATAATGTAGTGTCTTAGTATAATCATTACGAAATTTGTTCTTAGATAGATGGTTTGATGAAAAAAAGCAAATGCATTGCTTATTCAATGTACCATCTGGAAATAAAATTTTGACTTGACTTGACTTGACTTGACCCATTCACTAGGCAACCATGTTCAACAACACTGCTTAGCTTGTTTGGGTAGGGAGGGTGAGTGCTCTGACTACTGAGCTATCTCTATGTGAAGGGCAACACCAATGACCAGAGGATATTCATCAGACTGGAACAAATACGAGATGATAAGAACATCTGTTTAAAACACAAAATCAAGCCCCCGAAAGCCATGGTATATCCATGTTCTGTGTGTTAACAAGTTGTCCATGCCTGTGGAAGATTCGTTATCATGTGTTGTTATTGTTGTTGGGTGTTCCTCAGCTTAACATCCTGTGCATCATCCACAACATTGTGCACCCTATCTCACTCATCCCACTGGAGAATAACTGCAAGACCTCAGAATACGCTGGATGAGAAGTTTGCGTGAATGATTCTGAGTACTTCCCCAATATAGGCAGCCTTACTCCGACTTCAGAGGATTTGTAATATAGAGTAGATCATATCATGTGCACCCATCCTCCATGATAAAAAGAACACAGAACAGCATCAAGGGTTGATCAACCCCCATTGGATTTGACAGTAACTGGTGGGTGTACTTTCATATAGGTACCAAATGGATTGATGCACAAGTATGTAAATCACATTAGAATCCAATGACTATCCATTACTTTTGTTAGATAACTAATCCCCCCCCCCCACGCACACACTGAGAGTGAGAGAGAGAGAACCATACATTTATTTATTTATACAGAGAGCAGAGAACAGAGAGCAGAGAGAGAGAGAGAGAGAGAGAGAGAGAGAGAGAGAGAGAGAGAGAGAGAGAGAGAGAGAGAGAGAGGAGAGAGAGAGAGAGAGAGAGAGAGAGAGAGAGAGAGGAGAGAGAGAGAGAGAGAGAGAGAGAGAGAGAGATTACACACACACACACCACTACCACTAGCACACACCCCGCCACCCACCCCCTACACATACCACTACCATCACCACACCCACCACCACCACAACTCACATACACCCCACCACCACCCCTACACACAACACCACAACCATCACCACCCTTACACACCACCACCCACCCACCACCCACACACACACCACCACCACCACCACCACCCCCACACACACACCACCCACCCACCCACCACCACCACCACCACCACCTTCCCCCCTCCGACACACACACACATATCTACCATAGCCTAGCCTGATGATGACCCACTAACAAAGAAGAGAGGCTCACTTCTGCACGCTGTGTGAGGCTGGTGCCGGCAAGGGCAGGAGTGAGGGGGCGGGGTGCTTGTTTCCCATCACCGCTCCACACCTACAGCACCGTCAGCTGCCTGTACTGGCCACGACACCCCCACCCCCACCCACACAGCCTTCTGTTTATCTCCACACCACACCTGAAATGAGAAGCCACAAGTCAGGTCAGGTGAGGTCTGGTCAGGTGAGGTCACGACAACACAGCTCCAAGTTAAATCATAGCAAGTCAGGTCAGGTCAACTCATATCA
>CM054163.1:9801388-9811388 GCA_028751875.1 Rapana venosa
TCTGTCTGTCTGTCTATCTATCTATCTATCTATCTATCTAACTGTCTGTCTGTCTATCTATCTATGTATCTGTCTATTTATCTATTTATCTGTCTATTTATCTGTCTATCTATCTATCTATCTATTTATCTATCTATCTATCTATCTATCTATCTATCTATCTATCTGTCTATGAATCTATCTATCTATCTACCTATCTATCTAACTGTCTGTCTGTCTATCTATCTATGTATCTGTCTATTTATCTATTTATCTGTCTATTTATCTGTCTATCTATCTATCTATCTATCTATCTATCAGTCAATCTATCTGTCTATCTCTCTGTATGTATGTATGTATGTATGTATGTATGTATGTATGTATGTATGTATGTATGTATGTATGTATGCATGTACGTACGTATGTATGTATGCATGCATGCTGTTGTTGTCTTCAATTTAACGTCTGTTCACTCCAAGTGATATTAGACGAGGGAAATAGAAAGTGTCATCATCATCATCATCGGACCCGTGACCTTGGCGGTCGTGGGGGAGACACGAAAGACGATGCCGTGGTAAGCCTCCTCCATCCATCTCGGTCCTCGGCTCTGCGCAGTAGTGCCGAGTCATTCATCCTGGTCCATTCTCTGATGTTGTCCATCAATGACTTGTTCTGTCTTCCCCTCTTTCTGCCACCTTCGAGTGTTCCCTGCAGTACTGTTTTGGCAGAGTGTAGTGGCGGGTGACGTGGCCGAACCATGTCAGCTTTTTCTTCTTGACGATGGTGAGAAGGGGTTCCTGTGGACCTGCCAGCCATGTTATTTTGCTCTTGACAAATTCATTGGTCTTTCGTTCTCTCCAGGATATGCCCAGCAGTTTTCTATGGCATTTTGTTTCAAATGACTGGATTCGCTTTGCTGTTTCAGCAGTCAATGTCCAGGTTTCACTTCCGTACAGCAGGATAGTCTGAATTAGGGCTTTGTAGAGCTTTAGTTTGATTGGGAAACTGATCTCTTTACTTTTCCATGTGGTGGTGAGTTTTGTCATGGAAGATGTTGCCATGGCTAGTCTGACTTTGATTTCTGTCGTCGATCGCCTGTCCTTTGTGAGTGTAGCGCCAAGGTATTTAAAAGCGTCTACCTCCTCCAGTTGCTAGCCGTTCATGTAAATTTTAGCAGGGGTGTTGCTCGTGGTGTTCACAACTACTTTACTATGATATGAGTATTGGAAATATGATCCCCACATAGACATTTGACATGTTTACAAAACATTGTAAGAAATGCATTTAACTTCATTCTAAAATATAGTGAACCAACCCTTCTCACGGATATAAAACGCAAGTCTGTTGTAGAAGGAGCCATATAACAAGAAATATGGGCAGTGGTCAGACAACTTTTAAAATATCGTTCATTGAATTGATCAGATTCTTTAAACTTACCCCATGGAGTGTGTTCTAATATTTGGTATCCCTCCTGTAGAGATAAGGGAACATCCAGTTCTATCGATTCCATATCATGTCTTGCCCCCCTTTTTGCAGCTCTGTCAGCCCACTCATTTGAAAAAATTCCAACGTGAGAAGGCACCCAACAAAAAGAAACAGGAATACCTCTTAAACTTAGGAGGTGTATGACATATTTAATTTCAAAAATAATTCCGGAGACCTTGAAGTTTGGTGATTTTATAGCATACAATACTGACTTGGAGTCAACACAAAGCAAGATATGAAAGAAGGAATATGGAAAATCAAGAATATAGTTAAGAGTCATAAGAACTGCATGCATGTGTGTGTGTATGTATGTATGTATGTATGTATGTATGTATGTATGTATGTATGTATGTATGTATGTATGTATGTATGTATGTATGTATGTATGTGTGTGTATGTATGTATGTATGTATATATTTATGTATGTATGTATGTATGTATGTATGTATGTATGCAAAAATTCATCACCCAAGCCTGTCAGTCGTACTACTATCAATTACAGCGCATCAGTGCAGTTCGAAAGTACCTTTCCACTGATGCAACATCCAAACTAGTCACGTCTCTCATTCTCTCACCTCTGGACTATTGCAATTCTCTTCTGCTGGTCATCATCTATCCACTCCCTTCAACGTATACAAATCTCTGCCGCTCGACTAGTCCTTAGAAAGAAAAAAATCTGAGCACATTACTCCACTCTTGCGATCTCTCCACTGGTTGGCTGTGCCACAGAGAGTAAAATATAAGATCAATACCCTTTGTTACAAGTTGTTACAAGGGGACGGGATAGCTCAGTGGTCGGAGCACTCGCTTTCCCCCAGCCAAGTTAAGCAGCGTCGAGCATGGTTACCAGTTGGATGGGTGACCGTTTGCGCGCCTTGGCTTCAGTACAGTTCCCCCAGTTCACCCAGCTGTAAATGGGTACCTGCTCTCTTCAGGGTCAGGGAAGGTAAAGCAGCGAGGGAGAGGAGATGGGCGCCGCCCTCAATATGCTGGCCCTAGAGAAGTGAGGTCTCTGATGCCTCGCTCCCCTACGACCTTATAGGTTATGGGACTCCTTTACCTTACCTTACAAGTGCCTCCATAAAACAGCACCTTCCTACCTCTGTGAATGTCTTCACCTGTACACTCCTTCTCGTTCCCTCCGCTCTGCTGCAGACACCTCGTGCTTAAGAATACCTAGATTCAACTAGTCCACCGTTGGCCCTCGCTCTTTCTCTGTTTCTGGTCCATCGATCTGGAATGATCCCCCTCTCTCCATTCACCAAAAGCCTTCTTATGAAGCTATTAAATCCAGCCTCAAGACACATTTATTTCAAACCTAAGATTCTCCCCTCTTGTTCCATCTCATTCTTGTCCCTGCCCTCAACAGCCAAAACCTTACCACCCTACCAAAGTGCATAACCTTTATGTGTGTGCGTGTGCGTGTCTGTGCGTGCGTGCATGTGTGTCTATACATTGAATTTGTAAAAACTATTAATTGTGACTGGCTGCATGTAAATGAGTGGGATGAACGAAAGCGCTTTGATTTGTTTTTTTTTGAGATATGGTGCTATATAAGTTCCATGTACTATATATATATATATATATATATATATATATATATATATAGAGAGAGAGAGAGAGAGAGAGAGAGATAGATATATATATGTGTATATATATATATATATATATAGAGAGAGAGAGAGAGAGAGAGAGAGAGAGAGAGAGAGGGAGAGAGAGAGAGAGAGAGAGAGAGAGAGAGAGAGAGAGAGAGAGAGAGAGAGAGAGAGAGAGAGAGGGAGAGAGAGGGAGAGAGAGAGAGAGAGAGAGACAGCTTGGCACGTCTCAGATTTCCTCACTCTTAAGCAATCGTAGTTTCTTTTTGTTGTTGTCGATGCTGCCTACTTCCATGTATCCTCCCCACCCCCTCCCTCTCCTACAAGGTGTATCAACGTCTGCTGAAAAGAGAGGCATTGCCATTTCTTTCTGTATTACTTTGTTCCTTTCTTTTCTGGAAAAAAGAAAGGGATTGCCATTTCTTTCTGCATTACTCCTTTCCTTTCTTTTCTGGAAAAAAGAAGGTGAATACCGTTTCTTTCCTTCATTACTCCTTTTTTTTAAAGGAGAAGAAGGCAAATGCCATTTCTTAACATTATTACTTCTTTCGTTCAAAAAGGAGGACAATTGCTATTCCTCTTCCTTATTACATTTTTCTTTCTTTACTGGAAAGAAGGGGAATGCCATTTCTTGGCATTATTACTTCTTTCCTTCAGAGAAGAATGCAATTACCATTCCCTATTCTTTATTATGTTTTTCTTTGTATATGGGAAAGAAGGTGATTGCAATTTCTTTTCGTTTTCGCTTCCTGGCATATCCTTATGTCATGTCATGATGGGAGTGCTTGATAAGAATGGGGACTGTACGTGTGAAGAAAAGCGCATTAGTGCTTATTTGTTAGTTTGGAAACAAGGGATGCTGAGTTGCGCTTTATTTCGTTGCTTTATCTCCTCAGCAATTGCCTCTCTGTCTCTCTGTCTCTCTCTTCCTCCACCCCACCCCCCTCTCACTCTCTCCCTATCCTTCGGATGAGACTATCAACCGAGGTCCCGTGTGCGAACGCACGCAGAACATCTTGCGCACACGTTAAATCCTGTTCCGCTTTTTGTAAGAGTAGGCCATTGTGCGCCGGTGGGAACAGATGACAGAATTTACAAAACCGCATACACACGGGGACTAGTTGTAAAAAAGCACATAAGTGCTTATTCCATTATCCTCGAGATAAAAGAATACAATTTTAAATCTCTCTCTCTCTCTCTCTCTCTCTCTCTCTCTCTCTCTCTCTCTCTCTCTCTCTCTTCTCTCTCTCTCTCTCTCTCTCTCTCTCGGGCTGGATGTAAAACAGTCTTGTACTTTTTCTATTATCCCCAGAAAATAAGATTTCGTTATCGTTATCGTTATCTCTCTCTGTCTCTTTCTCAAGTGATGTCCTGCAGGGTTTGGATTCCCACCCCATTGTCTTCTTTATATGACATGACATGTTGCTTGACATGAATGAGCACAGTATTGTACAATGTTTTTGCCTACAGGATTGTGTTTACATTGAATTAGCCTTAGGGCTGACATGGTTGTATTTGGTGGGCACTGTTTTCTGGTGTGGTGAATGGTTTTGAGAATGCAATAGTTTGTGAGTATTGTAACTATTTTGAAAATGCAAAAGTTAGTGAGTATTACTGATTTGAATCGCCATGACTTACCATGTCTTTGATGTTTGTATTGTGTATGTGATAAGTTATTGACATACAAGGTATAACTCCATTAATAATTTTTTTTCACAGATCTATTATCTTTTGTTGTATCCTGGGTAGCAGTTTAGGTGAACTGGGAGGTGTTTTTTTAAACTGTGCTTTGTTTTGATTGTTGGTCTATGGCAGCCTTTATTTAGTCATGATTTTGGAATATGCATATTCCAGTTTTGAGTGCATGCCAAGGTATTGTGCCAAAGTTCTACCAAAGTTTACGAGAAATGATACTTAGTTTTCTTTGACCTCTTCCATTTTTGCCCCTCAAAATGTATTGTGGCCTAAGGCTGATGTACATTAAACAATTTCAGAGTTCAGAGTTTAAGTTCTCTCTCTCTCTGTCTCTGTCTGTCTGTCTGTTTCTCTCTCTCTGTCTGTTTCTCCCTCTGTCTGTTTCTCTCTCTCTCTGTACGTGCGTGTGTGTGCGCGCGTGTGTGTATGTGTGTGTTGTGTGTATGCGCGCGCGCGTGCGTGAGTGTGTGTGTGTGTGTGTGTGTGTGTGTGTGTGTGTGTGTGTGTGTGTGTGTGTGTGTGTTGTGTGTGTGTGTGTGTTGTGAACGTGCCAGCGAGCGAGCGAGTATGTAAGTGTCAAAGTCAAAGAAACATTTTAGTTCCAGATGGAATATTGAATAAAAGAATGCATTTGCTTTTTTTTTTATATAGAAAAGTATTCATCAAGACATCTAAGAACGAGGACAACTTGATCAGCAAGATATGACTACAACATGCAATATATCTGCAAGAACCAATATGAAAAGGAAGTGTGTGTGTGTGTGTGTGTGTGTTGTGTGTGTGTGTGTGTGTGTGTGTGTGTGGTGTGTGTGAAGAGAGAGAGAGAGAGAGAGAGAGAGAGAGACAGACAGACAGACAGACAGAGAGAGAGAGAGAGACAGAGAGAGAGAATGCCTACACTTCCTACAAAATTGATCTTACGAGATTTATATGAGCATCATTTTCACACCCACACAGCCACACACACATACACACGAGCACACACACACACACACACACACCACACACACACACATTCTCTCTCTCCCTCCCCCCCCTCTCTCTCCCCCCCCTCTCTTTCCCCCCCCCCCCCCCCCTCTCTCCTCCAAACACAAAAGTTAATAATCACCTTTCTGTACAGTATTAGCTTCATTCTATATTTTTTACTTTTTTTTTTTTGCCTGGTGTCATTTTTGTTCTTCTGCCGATAGCCTTTCCTATAATTATTGCTAGTACAGCAAAAGCCTCTACTGCTATATCCGCTACTGCTGCTGCTGCTGCTGCTGCTGCTGCTGTGTGACAGAGCGTGGGGAAGTGATGACGTTGTGCTTGCTCGCGTTAGGCCTAACGCTCTCCACAGTCGTGGCACTTGCAGGCAGCAAGCCAGCCTGCCCTGGCTGTCTCTCTTCTCCTCTTCTGCTCCTGCTGCTGCTGTCAGTGCTATCTCTCTCTGCCAGAGCTCTCTCTGTCTGTCTGTCTGTCTGACTCTGGCCCTCGCTTCACTGTGGTCGTAGCTGGGCCCCACATACTATAGATCTTCCCTCCTCTCTGACCGTGCTGGGTAAGGCACACTGCTGTACTTCTTGCCCGGGCATGTGTGATGTTGTGATGTGGTGATGATCGTGGTGGTCGTCATTGCCGCAGCATACTGTGGTGCGAAGAGTATTGCGGATGTGGCGACTTTCTGACCAGATTAGTTCAGCATGGTCTTCGGCAGTGGTGGTGGCAGTGGTGGTGGTTGTGTGTCGTGAGCGGTGTTATGAGAGAGAGAGAGAGAGTGTGGAGACAGCCGGTGCTCTGTGGTGGTGCTTTCAGAAACCAGCTTGGAAGGAAAGATTGATCCTTGCCTTGTGATGAGGAGCTTGCTAGATAGTTTGTGGCTGAAACGCTGATGTGTCTAGATATATCTATATACTGTAGACACAGGCACGCACGCACTGACAAGGAGCAAGCACCAACAAGCCCAGGTTAGGTGCAAGATCAGTCACACTGGTGGTGACCATGTAAATCTTCACAGCACCTTCGTCTTCCTCATGCCGCTGACTCTTTAAAGGAGGGAATGTGAACAGTCATTCTGTGTACGGACTTACACATAGACACACATTTTTTTTTGTTCTGCAGTATTGATGTGAAAAGGTATGTGGTTTTGGTGCAGTAATGGTTATAACTGTTTTGTTGGTGTTGTTGGGTCTTTTTTTTCTTTTAATCTGAAGAACGGTTTAATAGAATGATAGGAAAATTGTTGATTTGTGAAAAAAAGTGTTTTTAATCCTAGATTGTTTATCTACAGAAAAGTAATTAATGGCACAATCTAGTCTTTTAATCGTTTGGCACCTTTAGGAAAGTGTGCGTGTGTGTGTATGTATGTGTGTATGTGTGTATGTGTGTGTGTGCGCGCGCGCGCGCGTGTGCGTGCGTGTGTGTGTGCGCGTGCGTGTATGTCTATGTGTAGGCACCGGGGAGGGAGTAACAATAAAACAATTCGTGACTTTTCCACTATGGGGGTTGAGGGTAGTGGGAGGAGGTGAGGGGGGGGGGCGGCATGGGGTGGGGGGAGTGTGTGTGTGTATGTGAGAAGAGGATAGTTAGGGCTTAACGTCCTCCCATGTGGGAGAAGAGCAACGTTAAAAAAAATGTTAGACGCATAAAACAATGAGAGAAAAGACACAACAAATGTCTTCGGCACAAGCCTTTAATTCAATATATAACACTGGCAAAACGGGAAGCAAATCGAACTCACAGGCTCCTCTAGCCACGGTTTGCAGGGTAAGGTCATACTGAGGACAAAAAAGAAACAAAGAAACAAACATAAGGCAAAAATTAAAAAAACAAAACAAACATCTGGTGACACAGCACTTCAGCGGCACACAAGCACCCCCACCCCCCCTTAAAAGGGGAAAGTCCGAATGTCACAAAAGAAACGGAAGGAAACAATGTGTGACCATCCAATCGAATTCGAAGCCACACAATGCAATTTAATCTTCTAAGTGAGGAAAATAATAATACAAAAAAGTCTTCGACGGGAAGTGTTTTTTAAACTTCTGTGGTGTTTAATTATTTATTTTTTTAAAACAATAGATTGCGGTATCTGCTAACACCGGTTAAAGTGTAGCGCAATTCAATAACTGCTTTGTGTGGCACATTAATCAAAGAGAATAATCCCACTCAGAAATGCACCAGTGTACAACAACTGAAGAAAATAGAAAACCGGAAACCGGATGTTGGCTCAGTTACATCCCTTGGTTAAACATGAGAAAAAATAATTAAAATAAAAACCTTCCGAGAAACAAAACATACCCACACACAGACACAATAACACAGACAGACAGACACACACACACACACACACACACATGGGTGGTGCTGTTGTTGTGGCCACATGCTCTCTCTCCCAGGGGGTAGGAGAGCAGCCCAAAATTTCAAGTAGAATTTTTTTTTGGTGGCCACGACTGAAATATTGTAAACAACACCAGAGTTGCAAAAAACAACAACGAGAAAACCTGCAGTGAAAACGAAATCGAGCTCACAGAGACAACACTACCACCACCAACAACAACACCAACAACACCACCACCACCACAACTAACAACACCACCACCACCACAACTAACACCACCACCACCACCACCATCACCACTAACAACACCACCACCTACAACAATAACAACAACAACAAGAACAAAATATCATAAAACATCTTGTGTAATTCATGCACAGAGGTTGCCTTGTCAGCCAAATGTGGAGACACTTGTGCAAGTAAGTCTTGCCATTATTTAACACCAATAACAACAACAACCACATCAAATTACAAAAAACATTAAGGTTACCGGAAGAATCCCAATACTATTTTCATAACTTGCTCCGGAAGTACAATCATACTTGAGCGTGCGCAGAGATCAGATAACGGCAATGATTGTCTGTCAACACGTGATAATCAGCAAAGTAGCGCGCGGGTGTACGTGTGTGCGAGCGTGTGTGCGTGCGTGCATATGTGTGTGTGCGTGCGTGCGTGCGTGTGTGTGTGTGTGTGTGTGTGTGTGTGTGTGTGTGTGTGTGTGTGTGTGTGTGTGTGTGTGTGTGTGCTTGCTTTCGTTCTTTGGTTTTCACGTCTTTTCTAAAAAAGGATATGAGAGAGAGAGAGAGAGAGAGAGGGAGAGAGAGAGATAGAGAGAGAGAGAGAGATAAAAGAGAGAGAGAGAGAGAGAGAAGAGAGAGAGAGAGAGAGAGGAGAGAGAGAGAGAGAGAGATGGGCATCTACGTGTCCATGAAATATTGTCTTCGTTTTATTTTCTGCTTCTTTAGGAATATTCGCAAAGGAGCATTTTGAACGTAGACTCCCTTATAAAAAAAAACCCAAAACAAAAAAGAACAGTTTAATGGGTCCTCAATCAACACTACAAATATCAGAAAGAAATCTAACTAGCTGACATAATTAGCAGGAGGACTATGCCATTAGATTAACAGTTTCAGGACTTCAATTTTGACACCTGAGATTGATAGTTCAACAGATTTTAGTTTATTGTTTTCGAACAGAAATTGTAAATAGAAATGAATTCATATCAACGAATTTAAGATGTCAAAATTCCCCCACACTGACCCCCGTGGGGATACTGGGGGAGCCTGTTAGTATAAGTAGCATCCCCACCTTCTGGAAATTACGTCCTAGAAATTCCCTCTTTTCTAGCCCTCTCTTTGTTTCTGCCTTGCTCCATTTCTTCTTGTCACTTCCTTCTTGTCTTCTGTGTCCATTCTCCTTCATTTTTCCAGAAAGGCTTATAAAATAACAATTCTCTCCCAAGCCGAAGTCGGATGCGCTGGGCCTTATTAGTCAGGTGCTTAACGGCAGCGCGACACATTTTCGCTCATATGACAGACAATGGTTGCTGTCACAGCGTTCGACAAAGAAGATGTCATTGAGTTTCCTCAATTCAATATCATGCTCTATAATAATTGCAGGCTTGCAATGTTATTGCAATGTATATTTTATATTGTATTGTAGGCCTACCGTACATCATTGCACAGTATTGCAGGATAGGCAGATCAGTTTGCTTCACGTTATATTGGACTGTATTGCATCATATAGTGTGTTGAATTGATTTGTATTGTATTGTATTGCATTCTATTGCATGGCATCGCGTTATATTTAATTATATTGCATTGCATTGGATTGTGTTTGCATTGCATTGTCTTGTGTTTGCAGTATTTTTATTGTGTTGTGCTGTATTGCATCATACAGTATTGTGTTGTCTTGTGTTTGCAGTGTGTTG
>CM054163.1:9818888-9831388 GCA_028751875.1 Rapana venosa
ACTACTTGGTGATATAGACACATCCGCATTCAAACCAACACCTCAAGAGAGAGAGAGAGAGAGATGAGAGAGAAGAGAGAGAGAGAGAGAGAGAGAGAGAGAGAGAGGAGAGAGAGAGAGAGAGAGAGAGAGAGAGAGAGAGAGGGAGAGAGAGAGAATGTGGCAAGTATCAAAGAGCAGTTTTAGACAAATAATTCAAGGCCATAAGGATTGCTAAAAATTCAGACGTAAAAATAGAAAAATATTCTCCTAAATGAAAGTATTTTTGTACTTTTAAAACGGAAATCACAAATGCTGCCCCAGTTCTGCCTGATTCCAGAACAGATCCATCAGTACACACTTCGTTTTTGTGTGTGAATTTTTCAATATATTTTTTGTTGTTAGATATGTTCTTAATGATATGAATGGTCTACTCTTTAGAAAGTCAGATTTGGCTTTAATTAACGGGTGCTGAAGACGTTCTACGTACCTTCGCACAAGGGGTTTCAGTTTAGAGTTTCATCCGAAAGACTTTTGGGTAGAGTGGAGCCAGCATTGATGAGAACTCCAGGGGGAAACATCCGCTTGAACAGGCATTTCGGTAGAGGCTCAAACCCAGGCTGTCAAAGTGCGAGTGCTACGTTCTAACCACTAGGCTGTCCCACCTGTCCGTGTAGTGTGTGGAGTCTGGACATTTGTTGTTGTTGTTGTTGTTCTCGTTGTTGTTGCTGTTGTGCGTTGCCCAGCTTTACACCCTGGGGGTCACCCAGAAGAACATGCACTCTTGACTCACTCACTCATCCCACCTGGGAATCAATACTGTGGGAGATAGGAAGTGCTGTACACCGGATGAGATGAGAAGTTTGCGTGTATGACTCTTTTCGATAACCTCGCCGTATAGGCAGCCATACTCCGACTTCAGAGGATGGGCATTTGAAATCACGAGGACTTTTGCAGCAGAAGGGAAGGGAAGGAGATGGAGTGTAGAGGTGCAGACAGTCACAGAGAACTTTTATTTTTTAATTTATTCTTTTATATCGAGGATAATGGAATAAGCGCTATGTGCTTTTTCTACACCCAGTCTCCGTGTGTTTGCAGTTTTTGTTAATTCTGTCATCTGTTCCCACCGGCACACAATGGCCTACTCTTACGAAAAGCGGAACAGGATTTAACGTGTGCGCAAGATGTTCTGCGTGCGTTCGCACACGGGGCCTCGGTTTATAGTCTCATCCGAAGGACTTTTGGAGAGAGTGGAGTCTGCACTGATGTTTACTCCGGGAGGGAGGAGGGAGATCAATTGACAGTAGTGATTTCTCTAGTTCTTTAATCCGGTAGAATGCTTGCGCCGAATATTTTCATTCCTGAAAATCTGTGCCTTCTGAAATCTACTCCGTCATTCTGGGGCCTGTTTTTAAAGACCTTTCAGTCGTTTAAAAAAGATGTTTTCTCCCATAACATTCTCGAAACTTAAAGGGTGTTTTTTTTCTCCTATGAAAATGGTCGGAACCTACGATCTCTCAACACTCACTATCATTTCTGCCATGATCTGTGGGCTGTCCATCATTTAAGTGATCCTTAGGCTGGCTAAACCTCATCCCTCTCTCTCTCTCTCTCTTTCTTTCTTTCTTTCTTTCTTTTCTTTCTTCCTTTGTCTCTGTCTCTCTGTGTCTCTCTGTATCTCTGTGTGTGTGTCTCTCTCTGTCTCTGTCTATCTCTCTCTGTCTCTGTCTCTCTGTCTCTCTGTCTCTGTCTCTTTCTTTCTTTGTCTCTGTCTCTCTGTGTGAGTTTCTCTCTGTCTCTATCTCTCTGTCTCTCATCTGTCTATCTGTCTCTGTCTCTCTCTGTCTCTGTCTCTCTCTGTCTCTCTGTCTCTGTCTCTCTCTCTTTCTTTCTTTGTCTCTGTCTCTCTGGTGTCTCTGTGTGAGTGTCTCTCTGTCTTTGTCTCTCTGTCTCTATCTGTCCCATCTGTCTCTGTCTCTCTCAGTCTCTATCTTTTGTCTCTCTGTCTCTGTATCTCTCTGTGCTATGTCTTTGTTAAAATTTGTTTTCATCATGCTTTTCTTTGATTGGGGGCTGGCTCTATAACAAGCCATTCGGTCTGCTTGTTCTGTTCCCTCAATACAAGTTTCAGCTTTGAAAGTTTCAAGTCTCTCTCTCTGTGGCTCTGTCTCTGTCTGTCTGTCTCTCCCTCCCCCCAACTCTCCCCCTCCCCCCCTTTCTCTCTCTCTCCCCCCATTGTCCTTCCTCCCCTCCACTCCCCCTATCCCTCTCTCCCTCTCTTTTCCCTCTCTCTCCCCCATTTCTCTCTCTCCCTCCCCACCATTATTTCCTCTTCCTCCTCCCACCCTTTCTCTCTCTCCCCCCCACTGTCTCTTTCTCTTTCCCCCCCCCCCCCCCACTCTCTCCCCTCTTCTCTCCTTTCTCTCTCTTTCTCTTCTCTTTCTTCTTCTCCCCTTTTTCTCTCTTCCCCCCCCCTCCTCACCTCCCATCTCTCCCTTTTCTCTCTCTCTCCCCCTCACCCCATCTCTCCTCATCTCCCTCTCTCCCCCCAAACCCCTGGGATCGGTGGTCTAGAGGTAACGGCCTGTTTTAAAAAGAAAAAAAAGTCGGGTCTAAAGTGGCGGCGGTTTTTCCCCCCGGGTTTTGGCCCGGGAAAATTTTTTTCCCCCACCCATTAGCCCAGGAGTGGGGGGTCTGGGCGCTAGTCTTTGGGATGAGCCGAAAAACCCGGGGGCCCCGTGTGTTAAAAGTAATTATTTAGCGCCCCGTTAAAAAAAACCACGGCAAAGGGAGAGTTGCCCCGGGCCCAAAAAATTCTTGGGAAAAAAACCCCCTGATAGGGAAAAAAACCCCCGGCTGCAGGAAAAAAAAAAAAAAAAAAAAAAGGGTAAAAGGGGTGGCGCAGCGCTAAGTGGGGGAGGGCGTTTCCCGTCCCCCGGGGGGAGAGCAGCCCAAAATTAAAAATCTGGCGCGGGTTTTGTTGCTTTACAAGATTCGCGCTTTAAAAATTTCCCATACTTTTATTATTTTTTTAAACCCCTCCCATCTATCTCTTTTTCCCTTTTTCCTTCATCTCTCTCTGCCCTACCCCCCATTCTCTCTCTCTTCCTACCCCCCCCTCCTCTCCATCAACCCCCCACTTTTTTCTTCTCTTCCCCCTTCACTCTCTTTCTCTCTTTTCTCTTCTTCTCTCTCTCTCTCTCTCTTCTCTCTCTCTCTCTCTCTTTTTCCTTCTCACTTCTATCTTTTTCTCTCTTTTTCTCTCTCTCGCTCTTTTCACTTTTCTTCTCTCTCTCTCTCTCTCTCTCTCTTCTCTCTCCCCTCTCTCTCTCTCCCTCCCCCTTCCCCCTCTTTCTCTTTCCCCCTCCATCTCTCTCCTCTTTTCTTCTCTCTCTCTCTTTCTCTCCCCCTCTTCCTCTCTCCTTCTCTCTCTTTCTCTTCTCTCCCCCCCCAGTTTTGGGCCCCCGGGTATGTGGCGGGGGATGTTTTGCTGCTGTCAAACATTAAAACTTTGGGGAAAAACCCATGGTTTAGACCCAATATGGCCGTTGTGGGGTTCCCAAACAGCTCTGAATGTGACCCTGATTTTCGCTTCTTCGGGAACCCAGCGGGCCCGGGACACCCGGGGAAAAAGCGCAGAAATGCCTTTGGGTTTCAGATGAAGGCTAAATCGTTTACCCTAAACCCCTGTATGGCGGTCACCCAAACCGCGGGGTTGTTGTTTTTTTTGGGGAGAGCCCCGTTCAATTGGGAGGGGAAAAAAGCTCGTGGTCAGGCATTGCTTTCCCCCAGCTAAGGTTAAGCGGGGCCTTGGGGGGGTTTGGTTACCACTTGGATGGGGGGCCCGTTTGCGGCCTTGGCTTCTGTACTGGTTCCAGTTGAAAAAGGGTACCTGCCCTCCTTAGGGTCAGGAAAGGTAAAGCAGCGGGGGGGAGGGGGATGGATGCCCCCCTAAATATGCTGGCTTTGAGAAGTTGAGGGGCTCTTTCCCCTCGCTCCCCTTCGACCTTATAGGTTTTTGGGGGCACCTTTACCTTTTCCCCCCAGGTTGTTTTGGAGAAAGTTCACCTTTCTCGGTTTTTGGTGTGTGTTTTGTGTGTGTGTGGGGTGTGTGTGGGTGTGTTTTTTGTGTGTGTGTGGGGTGGAATGTGTTTGCTGTGTTGTGTGTTTGGGGTTTTGGGGGTATGTTTGTGTGTTTTTTGTTAAGGGGTTCATGCGTTTTTTTGTTTTTATGTGTGTGTGTGTGTGTGTGGTTTCAAATTTGACATATGTTTTTTAATTTTTTGCGGCCCGCAAGCGTGTAAAAGATTTCCCGGGAAACGCTTTGATTTGTTGGGTTTCCCTGCAAGATTCAGTGCTGGCCTATGGGAAAATTTCCCCCACTTCTTCTTTTATTGTCATTTTTCCTTTCCTTCATCATTCATAAACCTCATCATAAAATCATCATCAACTTATAAATACTATACTACTTTCTACTATACTACTACCACCACACAAACCCCTACCACCATCATCAAAAAATCTAAAACAGCTAAAAACATCATAAACGTCATCTTTATCATCATCATTACACTACTACTACTACTACTACTACTTCTACCATACCACCACCCCCAAAAACCCCCACCACCACCCCCATCCCCCAAATCAGCTAATCGCTAAAACAGGGGAAACCATCATCATCCTCACCACCACCATATATCTTAAAACAAACGAACCCCCCCCCCCCCCCCTCGAAGAATCCCCAAAGTATAAGGGGTAGTAGGTAATACCTACCTTTTCAATAGCCAGCTAAAACCAAAAGGAAGCTCCGGCGCTGGGAAATTGGGGTGGAAAAAACTGGCGAAGAGAGGCCCGCAATACGGGTTTTGCAGGGGGGACGAATGGGTTAAGTTGGGCCCGTGTGGGTAGGGACCACTGATGCTTAAAAACCCGAGTACGTTGGGGGACTGGGGGGAGGGGGGGGGGGTTTTTGAAAAAAGGGGGTGGGGGGGGGGGTGGGGGAGTCTTGCAAAATTTTACTTTCCCGGGTCGGGCTATGTTATTCAGTGATAGGCTAATACCTTTTGCTCCCCCCTGTCTTGCCTTTGGTTTTTTTTGATTTAAACCCCAACATTGCACTGACGTGGTTTCCCCCTTTTCAGCTTTTTGCGTTTTCAGTTTGGTTTTTTTACTGGCGTCATTTTAAACAACAACAAAAAAGGATATGTACCATGACAGAATGGCTTGTAAGTCCTTAACAGCAATCACTTTTTGTTCATTGTTCTTTTTCAGTTAAAAAACAACAACAAAAAGTACGGTAATCCTATTTTACAATATCTATGTTTGTTGAGGCTGTTAAAACTATGATGAGAAATCCCTGCCATATTGATCATTTGGACTGTAGAACATTGTTTTTATTTTCTTAGTTGACTAAGCTTCTTGTGCGAAGTCCAATTGCAACTGTTTCCTTGTGAATGGGCTTAAAAGCTTACCCCAATAAACCACTGTCATTGTCATTTCTCTCTCTCTCACTCTCTCTCTCTCTCTCACTCTCTCTCTCTCTCTCTCTCTCTCTCTCTCTCTCTCCTCTCTCTCTCTCTCTCTCTCTCTCTCTCTCTCTCTCTCTCTCTCCTTTTATTAATTCTTGAAAAATTATCGTGTTTTGCTAATGTTTTGTGAATGACTGTTTATGTGAATATTACTTGTATGATAGTGTGTGCTTTGTGTTTTTCCCCCTTCAAATGTGGCCAAGGCCTTTTGAATAACCATTCGCATTCGCATTCTCTCTCTCTCTCTCTCTCTCTCTCTCTCTCTCTCTCTCTCTCTCTTCTCTCTCTCTCTCTCTCTCTCTCTCTCTCTCTCTCTCTCTCTCTCTCCTATGGTGCAGTGCCAGAGTGCAGTTTACAAGCAGATAGTCATGGCTGATTAATAGGGCTGCAATGTTGAGGTGCATAAAATATCAAGCAAAACCAAGACTGTGTTTTTGTTTGACACAAATGCTCCACGTATTTTACGATGTAGATTAATTTGTGCATATATTTGGCTTTACTTGAAATCAGTTAAAAGGTACAGGTGTCCCATTACCTATGACTGTGGTCATTGGGGAGCAAGGTATTTGAGGCCTCAGCTTCTCTAGGGGCCAACATATTGAGGGCGGCGCCCATCTCCTCTCCCTCGCTGCTTTACCTTCCCTTACCCTAAAGAGGGCAGGTACCCATTCACAGCTGAGTGAACTGGGGAACTGTACTGAAGCCAAAGCGTGTAAATGGTCACCCATCTACTTGGTAACCACGCTCAATGCTGCTTAACATTTGCCTGAGGAAATCGAGAGCTCTGAGCTAAGATATTAGCATACATACACAAGACTGCTTGTAGAATGCAGAAAAGACCCTGTTGTATTATCTTAGTAATTTACAGATCTGACAGAGGCTAGAAAGATGACCCAAAGACCAGTTTACAGTGTAAACATGCGCAAGAAAAAAACAACTGCATAGATTTCAGAATAACCTTGACCCCACTTTGATGAAGGCTGGGCTTTCAACTCAAACTTCTGTCCTGTTTCTTGCTGATAGGATGGGAAATGTTGTACGCAGTCTTGCCTCTCACTAAAAGTCGGACATGTCAGACCCACTGGAAGACAGAATACGTCTCCCTTGACAGCAAGATAAAATGAGACTATATTTGCAGAAGTCTGTTCCAAGTAGTATGTTTTGAATTTTTTAAAAAAGTGAAGATACACTAGTGAGCACAGTAAACTTACACACACAGGGAGAAAAAACCTGCCAGCTAGTCAGAGTGGATGCTACACAAAAACAGTTGAAAATCAGGAACTGTACACTGCAGCCCGCAGTATCATCAGTTCTGGTGGGCGGGATGGGAACCCTGGCCTGCTGGGGGACCGTGTGGTGCCACGGAAATAGCAGCAGCGCTGTGAGCATGCACTGTACTTATTTCCCCTGGGGCACAGGCGCTGTGGCATAATCGTGTGAGTGTCTGGCCTGGCTAGCTTGTGTATGGAGATCATATTCCCAGTTACTGCTAGAAGATGGGGGGCGTACTAGGGTACCTCTGTGAGTGAGTGAGTGAGTGGATGTGTGAGTGTGTGTGTGTGTGTGTGTGTGTGTGTGTGTGTGTGTGTGTGTGTGTGTTTATGTGTGTGTGTGTGTGTGTGTGTTGTGTGTGTGTGTGTGTGTGTGTGTGTGTGTGTGTGTGTTGTGTGTGTGTGTGAGTGTGTGTGTGTTTGTGTGTGTGTGTGAGTGAGTGACAATGACAATTACTTTTTATTTTATTTCGATGATAATGAATAAGCAGTCATGTGTTGTTGTTTTTTACATCCAGTCCCCGCCTGTAGGGATACATCTTAATAATTAACCCAATAATCACACTCTCACACAGTAGAAGCAAAGGGGGGAAAACTTTAAAACAAACAAGCAAACAAAAAAAAGAAAAACCCCCAAACAAAGTGAGTGAGTGTGTGTGTGTGTGTGTGTGTGTGTGTGTGTGTGTGTGTGTGTGTGTGTGTGTGTGTGTGTGTGTGTGAGTGTGTGTGTGTGTGTGGTGTGTGTGTGATCATAAAAAGTGTATGTGTATCATTTTCCAGGAATGTAGACTGTTTATTTATTTTATTTATTTATTTATTCTTTGATATCGAGGATAATTGAATAAGCACTCAGGTGATTTTTTTTTACCTCTAGTCCCCGTGTGTATGCGGTTTTGTAAATTTTGTCATCTGTTTCCATCGGCACACAATGGCCTACTCTTACGAACTGTAGTGCATTAAACCACTTGACTATTAGTTCCCCATGAGCAAAAAAACAGGTATAGAAGAGATAAAGCATTTTCAGAAAGAAAAACCGCTTCGCACGTTCAAGGAAAAAAACAGATATAATTATATATATATTATATATATATATATATATATATTATATATATATATTATATATATACTTACATATATATGTATATGTAATATATATATATATATACATTACTTGTTTGACCTTTGTATTGTGACATAGAAGTAG
Organism: Rapana venosa; assembly: GCA_028751875.1. Taxonomy (NCBI): domain Eukaryota; kingdom Metazoa; phylum Mollusca; class Gastropoda; order Neogastropoda; family Muricidae; genus Rapana; species Rapana venosa. The sequence continues at coordinate 9,826,874 of CM054163.1, forward strand.
CAACAATACCTTTTAGAACATTATTGTTAACAATACACAGCAACGAAAAACGTCCGTATGACATAAGCACTCTTTATGAAAACAGAACGCTGCTAAAACCTGACTGGAATCTCTAGATACACCAGTTTAGTACATCACAAACAAAGCAGGCTAGTATATATATTTATATATATATATATTATATATATATATATATATATATATATATATATATATATATATATATATATATATATATATATTATTTCGGAGATAATGAAATAAACACTCATGTGCTTTTAAAACAAAATCCAGTCCCTGTGTGTAAGCAGTGTTGTCAATTTATTGTTATCCGTTCCCACCGGCACACAATGGCCTACTCTTCCCGAAAATGGGAACAGGTTTTAACGTGTGCGCAAGATGTTCTGCGTGGGTTCGCACATGTGACCTCGGTTTATAGTCTCAACCGAAGGACTTTTTGGGGGAGAGGATAAACGTATCTATCAACCTGTTTGTTACGAACTAACTTTGAATATAAAGCTTGCACCGAAGTGACCAGCAGCTTGCTTTTGTCTGTGTCTGCCCGTCTCTTCTCTCTTCCCCCTGTCCAGTTGTCTTTCCCTGCTTGTCTGTCGGCCTCCTAATCCTCAAAGCTGCCCGGAGACTGGGCAGGACACAGATGACGTGGGCACAGAGAGAGAGCCCGGGGGCAGGGCTGATTCCAGGGAGATGAGGTTTGTCAGTGTCAGTCAGGCCTGAAGAGGGCTGCCCACAAGCGGAAACGGGGGTGAGGAGGAAGGGGGTGGGGAGGGGGGGGGGGAGCTGCCCAAGGAAGGGAAGGATAGATTTGCGATTTGCATAACTTCCATCAGCCAAGTAAGCTCTTCCTGATGGAGAGGAGGTAGGGTTCTTAGCGTGGTAGACTGGGCTTCTTGCAAATAGGTTTATATCTATCTATCTATGTATCTATCTATCTATCTCTCTCTCTCTCTCTCTCTCTCTCTCTATATATATATATATATATATATATATATATATATATATATATATGATACACACGCACAAAGTCACACACACACAGTCACACACACATTATTGTAAATGCAGAAGCTTGTAGGTTGTGCGGCTTTAGCTTTAGCTCTGTAGTGTCTGTTCAGAACAGCCATTTTCAGGGTGAGTCCTGTGACCATTGGCACTCCATAGTTCACTTTCATTTGCATTTTTTTGTTAGAAGTTATTTTTCTTCGTTTCCAGAAAAAAAGCTTCACTTCCCTCCATTTCCGAAGATCTAGAAGAGTTGAGCATTGAAAAAATAAGAAGGTACCTGTGGCACATATCAAAACCAATTACAATTTTTTTATAGCATTTTTGGTATTCGTATGTTGATGACATTTTAAAATAAACTAACGCTGCGTTTATACTGCCTACCACTGGCAACTGCAGCGGGGATGTACAAAGCGTACATGTATGGGAAAGGAGTTCATACTTCTCCACGTGCTCTCTGTTCATAGGACAGAAGGGAGAGGCTGGTCGGCCCGCTGGTTCTTCATGTAAACAGGACTCTGACAAGGGGATCAACAACAGCTGCTGTAGGGGTTTTAGTGATAGAAGAGAAAGACACACTGACCTCACACTCCGCTGCAGAGGAGCAAGAACACAAGACATGTTGTGGGAGGAGTCGTGAGTGTCTGTGGCAGTATGGGCACCTTTGGCAGAGAAAAGTAATAGCAAAGAGGGGTTGGGCGCATCCACATGTGTGTGTGTGTGTTTTTTTTTGGGGGGAGGGCTTTCCACACAGTAGCCATGAGTGGCAGTAAGAACGTACCCTTACGAAGATGTGGACAGGCAGAAGGAGGAAGAAACAGGACAAATGTCACGTGTCCAGGTCAATATTCTTGGGAAATTCCATGCCAAGATATTGAAGACAGATATTCAAAAATAACGAACGCAACAGACGGATTGCAACACACAGAGAGAAGCTGAACCATGACTGTACACTATTGCAAATGTCAATTGGATTCGAGCGGGGATTGGAGAAGAGAAAAGGTCTATTGTTCAAAAATAGCTGCAGAAAGGAAACAGCACAAAACATGTATATTAGTAGCTATTTTCAGAGAACTTCAATGTTGAAGCCTCCGCAGGCTCCTGACAAGTTTAGGAGCAAAATGTTAATGATCAGAGACGAGCTAGGAAAGTGTTGTTAAATGGAAAAAAACACCCTCGTCTATATAGATTTAGGAAAGTATTGGAATTGTTATTACTATTTCGTTGGATGTCTCGATGTCCCTTTGTTGCTCTTTTCTTGGATGTCACGGCTCCATTTTTATGAATGTCTTGCCGACGCTTTGCAAAGAGAGATTTCAGAGAGGGCAGAGAGGAAACAGACCAGACTGTCAAATGGCAGCATTACACATGACGGTGAGGATGGGAAGAAGGAGATTTCCCAAATCAGAAGGGATAGATCTCTCTTCTCTTCTTCGTCCATCGGGGTCGATGATGACCATCTATTCATCCTGGGATTGCGAGGGTCCATTTCTGTGGGTGCGAAGATGACTTATTTGGCCAATCCGTGCTTGAAAAGTTCTTGAGCAGTATGGACAGGGTATAGTGGCTGCTTTTGGAGACTTGGGGGCTCTTGGAGGTTTGAGCTTTCGACAAAGAAAAACAAACCATCAATTGAAACATACTTACTTCCAAGCTGAGATAGCAAAAGAAGGCTATTTTATAACTCTGGTTTGTCTCAAACTGAGAATTGTCTTCTTTATGGGCTTGCAGATTTCGATATGTTGCCTTAATATTATTTTATAGTGTGAGGGTGTTGTTTCAACAATGCTTTTGTGTGTACTTCCTTGTTTTTGTGGGTTTTTTGTACTTCAGACTGAGAATGTTCAATTGTACTGATTGTTGTTGTTGTTGACTTCAATTTTACGTCTGTTCACTTTTAGTGATATTCATCATCATCATCATCATCAGACCCGTGACCTTGGCGGTCGTGGGGGAGACACGAAAGACGATGCCGTGGTAAGCCTCCTCCATCCATCTCGGTCCTCGGCTCTGCGCAGTAGTGCCGAGTCATTCATCCTGGTCCATTCTCTGATGTTGTCCATCCATGACTTGTTCTGTCTTCCCCTCTTTCTGCCACCTTCGAGTGTTCCCTGCAGTACTGTTTTTTGGCAGAGTGTTGTGGCGGGTGACGTGGCCGAACCATGTCAGCTTTTTCTTCTTGACGATGGTGAGAAGGGGTTCCTGTGGACCTGCCAGCCGTGTTATTTGACTCTTGACAAATTCATTGGTCTTTCGTTCTCTCCAGGATATGCCCAGTAGTTTTCTATGGCATTTTGTTTCAAATGACTGGATTCGCTTTGCTGTTTCAGCAGTCAATGTCCAGGTTTCACTTCCGTACAGCAGGATAGTCTGAATTAGGGCTTTGTAGAGCTTTAGTTTGATTGGGAAACTGATCTCTTTACTTTTCCATATGGTGGTGAATTTTCTCATGGAAGATGTTGTGATATTAGACAGGGAAAAAAAACAACAAAAAGCAAACAAAACAAAAACCGGGTGGGGTGGATGTGTTGTTTTTTAAAAAAAATCTCGAAAAGAAACTTGGCAATGCAACAGGAATTAAAAACAAACAAACAAAAACAAGTCATTAACGTTAATGTAACTATAACAAATGTCCTATGGGACTGTGACAAAGACCTTTCACAATTTCAAATGCTAGTTTTAGATTACTGAATAAGCTGGTGAGAGAGTTTTCAGAAAAATGGGGCATGAAAGGTTTTAAACTCTGACAGTCAAAAAGTATATGAGTATTAGTGATATTCTCACCACACAGGCATGTACCATTTTTGCTGAATTTGGTTATCAATGCATTTAGTTTCATTCTATAGAATAAAGTATTCATTCTCCTTGACGTAAAAACACTTGTACTAACTTCTGAATGGTTCTCCACTGTTAAATTATCGGTATTGATTGTAGTTCTAGTTAAAAGTCTCTCATTGTGCTGGTCACTGTCAGTGACCTTTCTCCATGATTTTTGTTCTAGTAAGCTATACCCTTCTTGTAAGGATAAAGGCACATGCAATTCTATTGCATCCCGTTCATGTTTTGCACCCTTTTGGCAGCTCTATCCTCTCACTCATTTGGAAAGAACCCAGTGTGTGAAGGCACCCAACAAAAATTCACACTTATGCCCTTTAAGGTTAAGAGATGTATGACATGCTTAATCTGTAATATGATTTTCGAAGTTTTCTTGAACCATGGGGATTTTAAAGCATACAATACCGATTTAGAATCAACGCAAACAAGAATTTGAAATATACACAACGGCAAATCAATTGTACTGATCAATTTTCAAAAGTGCGTTTAGATGAGCTATCTGGTGTATCAAGGATAGTAAATGTTATTGGATATTGTGGTCTGATTTATGTCAGCTTTTGCTTTGTTAACCCGAGTTGTTGTTTTTAAAAGTATATTTGTATATTGCAAGAGTAGTTCCATTAAAGAAATATAAGTTATGCCTGTGTACCAGTGCTG
>CM054163.1:9836388-9838888 GCA_028751875.1 Rapana venosa
ACCTACATTTGCTGTTTACATAAACCTGTACCTTACTTGTTTAGCAACATAGGTTTTGGTTTTTAATCCTTCCCCCTCTTTCTTAAAACTTGACGAAATAGTGACACGTGATTAAGTAGATACACGTGTCATTTCTAAGGTAACAATGTAACTGTTTGCATAGATGGCCAGGTGAAGAAAATGAATTCAAGAAAGAATGGGAAGCAGTAAATCTGATGGTAGTCAAAATTTTTTTTTTTTTTTTTATATTATTTTGAGGATAATGAAATAAGCACTCAAGTGCTTTAAAAAAAAAAATTCAGTCCCTGTGTGTATGCAGTTTTGTAAATTTTGTCATCCGTTCCCACCAGGACACAATGGCCTACTCTTCCGAAAATCGGAACGGGTTTTAACGTGTGCGAAAGATGTTCTGCTTGGGATAATAATAATAATAATAATAATAATAATAATAATAATAATAATAATAATAATAATAATAATAATAATAATAAATGTAACTTAAATAGCGCTATATCTTGCAAAGACAAATCAAAGCGCATGCATTCAACCTAATCTTACATAGTCATGCAATCAATGATAAATAATCAATAGTTTAAGCAAACAGATATTTACAAACATGGTGCGATGCAGACAAAATCTATTAAATAAAATTTCAACACTCAAATGTTTTTCAAAAGCACACACACACTCACACAGGGCATATACTTTAGCAGGGTGATAGGACATGGGTTAGTGAAGGTGGGATAGTTCTGATATGAAACAGGAGGGGATCACATACAGGACCTCGGTTTATAGTCTCAGCAGGGGTTGTGGTAGGGTGTCAACACAAGGACAGAGCTTCAGCTGGGGGACTGGACGTGGAGGCAGCTCCATCATTCCTCCTCCACCACCACCACCAGCCATCCACCTGCAAATACTCCCCTTCATCCCCCCCCCCCCCACTCTGCCCTGCATGTCTCTCTTTCATGTCCAATTCCCTGTCCTCTACTTGTTGGTTTTAGCCAGCAGGGAAGGGAAGGTAAAGAAAGTGTGGTATGAGGAGAAATGGAGAGGGGGGGGGATGGATTCAGGAGGCACCAAGAAGCCTGTGGGGATCAAGATGGAGAGATTATCTGGTTTTCCCTGTGAGCCAGTTCGGCTTTCTTTGCATTTGCTCCCAAAAGAGAACGTGAAAGGTTTGTAGCAAAAATGGGTTAGCATCCGTCTGACTTCATTTTAAGGAATCTCGTTTTTAGTCGATTTGTGGCTGAACCCAGTGGAATGGAGTCTGATGAGGACTGGCATAGGGCATGCAAGTATGTGGGTGAGAAAGGGGGCCTTGAATTCAGATGGGGCTGAGAGTTTGTTTGTTTGTTTGTTTTCGGCCATACAGTGTATTGTTGATACATGTGTTCCGTCAGTCTATAGAGAACAACTGTGAATATAATGCACTACATCTGCAGTATCGTAGCATTTCGGTTTTTGTGAAGATGAGTGAACAGAGGCAGAAACATCCTTTATGGATTTAGGAATTGGGGTCCGTGTTTTCTCTATCACTGCTGTCTACAAACATAATCAGCCAGTCCTCTTTCATCTGTTGCAACAGGTTTATTTTTTATTGCTCTCTCCGTGCGTCTGTCCATCTATCTGTCTGTCTAGCTCCCTTTCTCTCTCTCTCTGTCTCTCCGTCTCTCTCTGTCTGTCTCTCTCTGTCTCGCTTTGTCTTTCTGTCCTTCTGGCTCCGTCTCTCTCTGTTTCTCTTTGTATCTCTCTCTCTCTCTCTCTCTCTCTCTCTCTCTCTCTCTCTCTCTCTCTCTCTCTCTCTCTGTCTGTCTGTCTGTCTTCCTGTCTGCCTCTCATTGCCACGTATATAGATGATGAAATCCTGCAATGGTGTGACAGACATCACAGGATGAAAACACACAGACTGGAAGTGTTGAAATGGAAATGTCTTGCAGAAGAAGCCATACAGTTTAAATGTCTCAGAAGATAATAACCGGTGACATCCCTACACTACACGACACGACACAACACGACACTACACTATACTGAACTACGCCTAACTCCACTACTCTACATTACACTACACTACACTGCACTTCATTGAAGTGCACTATACTACACTAAGCTAAACTTCACTTCACGACACGACACGACACCACATCACACTACTGCACACCACACCACACACACACCACACACACACCACACCACACTACACCACACCACACGACACCACACCACACCACACCACGCCACACCACACTACACTTTATCTAATGTTTCTCAAGCCAGGAGTGTTTTGTTGTGTTTAATTTCAAGCTGGGGGAGCTTTGTGAAGATAATCAAGCTGCAACAATAATTATAGGAGAGCTATCTCGCAATGTTGTGGCCTGTTTAATGTCAAGATTTGTTTTTGGCTGATTTTAAGGCATATTAAGATGTTTTGTTCAGATAGTTGAATTTAATTAACTGCGAGCATTTCCTTTCTCTGATTAATTTCAGGCTGTATCAAAAAACA
>CM054163.1:9843888-9878888 GCA_028751875.1 Rapana venosa
CTATCTATCTATCTATCTATCTATACACGCATACAGACACAGACACACATGCATACACGCATACTAGCATGCATACATATAGCATGTACTTGTGTGCAAACACACACTCACACAAACACACTCACATACACGATTACACACACATACACACACACGTACACACGAACAAACAAACACACACACACACACACACAGGTACCAGTTCTGTTTTAGTTTATAACATTTTCTTTGAGTTACAGTGCCAAGTTTCAACTATATCTTCTTTCTCTCCATCACCACTCCCTGTCTTGCACGAAAATTATTCCCCCTCCAAAAAAACAAACACGAAAAAAAAAAAAAAAAGGCACGCCCACAAATAATCCTTATTAGGCTGGTACAAAAAAAAATGAATCGGTGGTTCTTTAATCTTGAACAAGCTAAAAATGGGAATCATCGATTTTATAAAAAGCAAATTTTCAACAGGATAAAAATTTAATATTCCAAGGAGGAATTTGTGTCTTTTAGTTGAAAAGCATTCCCTACACTGACCTGACCATTCCTTTCATTCCTGTCGCTTCTGACGTTGGTGTGCTTGAAAGAGTTCTGGAACATCTTGGGGAAGAGTTAAAACTGAAGTACTTGAGAAAAAAGAGGAAACTAACTAAACTGCTGTATCATTACTGTGTGTGTGTGTGTGTGTGTGTGTGTGTGTGTGTGTGTGTGTGTGTGTGTGTGTGTGTGTGTGTGTGTGTGTGTGTGTGTGTGTGTGTGTGTGTGTGTGTGTGTGTGAGATCTATCTGTCTATCTATCTATCTATCTATCTATCTATCTGTCTGTCTGTCTATCTATTTATCCATCTCTCATTTATCTATCTATCTAATATGTCTGTCTGTCTGTCTGTCTATCTATCTATTTATCCATCTCTCATCTATCTATCTATCTATCTATCTATCTATCTATCTATCTATCTATCTATCTATCTATATGTCTGTCTGTCTGTCTATCTATCTGCCTGTCTATCTATCTGTCTATCTATCTCTCTTTCTGTCTGTCTGTCTGTCTATCTATCTGCCTGTCTATCTATCTGTCTATCTCTCTCTCTTTCTGTCTGTTTGTCTGTCTGTCTGTCTATCTAGCTTTCTGCCTGTCTGTGTGTCTGTCTATCTATCTATCTATCTATCTATCTATCGGTCTGTCTGTCTGTCTATCTATTTATCTATCTATCTTTCTATCTATATATCTGTGTCTGTGTTTGTGTGTGCATGCGTGCATATGTATGTATGTATGTATGTATGTGTGTATGTATGTATGTGTGTGTGTCTCTGTGTCTTTGTGTGTCCACATGTGTCTGTGTCTGTGTTTGTGTACGTATGCGTGCGTGTCTTCACTTGAACAGAACAGAAGAGAGATGTGGTGGTTTGGCTGCTCCCTTCAGCTCTAACTGGTCTAAGTGGATCTGTGGAGGAGGCTTTCACTCGCAACTTCACGCTCTTCACACAGTCAAGGTGTCAAGCAGATACCCCCTCTTAAGGTTTATCCCAGGACAGATCCAGCATTATGGATAACAGCCCATAGCGGTTTATCATCCGCTGAAGTTTGTTCCTTTTTACTCTCACGCACGCACACACACGCACACACACACACGCACGCGCGTACACAAACATACACGCACGTACGCACGCACGCACGCATACATACACGCACGCACACACACACACGCGCGCGCGCGCGCATCCCCACCCACCCACCCACCCACACATACACACACACTCTCTATCTATCTCTCACACACTAATTCACTCACTCTCTCTAACTTTGTCTGTGTTTGTGTGTGTGTGTGTGTGTGTCTCTCTCTCTCTCTCTCTCTCTCTCTCTCTCTCTCTCTCTCTCTCTCTCTCCCCTCTCTCTTTCTCTCTGTGTGTCTCTGCCTCTGTCTTTCTGTCTGTCTGTCTCTGTCTCTCTCCTCCCTCTTTCTTTCTCTCTCTCTGTCTCTCCCTCTTTCTTTCTCTTTCTCTCTCCCTTCCCCCCCTCTCTCTCCCTCCCTCCCCCCTATCTCTCTCCCTCCCCTCCTCCTCTTTCTCTCTCTCTTCTGTCTTCACTAATCATCCATTTGAACTCAGCAAATATTGTAACGGTTTTATTTTTTTGTTGTATCTAAAATCGTAAGATCCCGAAAACTTTTTCTTCTTATTCCTCATTAAACTTCATTTTTAACTCTACATCAACAATTTCTTTTTATTTTCGCTTTATGAATCAATGTTCTTCATTTTTGTTGTTGTTGTAAGAGCAGGATGAAAAGTACAATATTCCTGCATTAACTTAAGCTGTTCACCCCCAGAATAAAGATAATTGTGACTTGCCTTCAGAGTAGCGCGTAAAGGCAAGATGATGAAGCTTAGGGCGGGGGAGAAACAAAAAAAAAGTAGGTTCGACACGAATGAGGAACCATACCTACGTATCTAGCAAAGCTTGACAGCTTCAGCGGTTTAATGACTGAAGCCAGCCTCAATCAATAGCAGAGAGTCTTTAGAGGAGGCAGGAAGCCTTGTTGCTGACCTGAGCTCGTGCTGATCACACCAGCTACAGTCCCTTTGTCGTCACACTTACACACGCACGCACACGCTCGCACGCACACACGCTTGCAAACGCACGCCCGCACGCACGCACACACGCACACGCACGCACGCATACACGCTTGCACACACGCACGCACGCGCGCGCTCGCATACACACACACACGCACACACACTGGCCTTGCTTGCGTGCAGTGTCTGCCATGCTTGAGGCTGATGACAGTGTTGGGTCCAGTGTACTGTGGTGGTTTGGCCTAGCTGGTCTGTGGTCTCACTGTGAACCGTGACCATGACCATGACTGTGTGTGTGTGTGTGTGGGGGGGGGGGGCGTGTGTGTGTGTGTGTGTGTGTGTGTGTGTGTGTGTGTGTGTGTTGGTGTGTGTGTGTGTGTGGGCGTTGTGTGTGTGTGTGTGTGTGTGTGTGTGTGTGTGTGTGTGTGTGTGTGTGTGTGTGTGTGTGTGTGTGTGTGTGTGTGTGTGTGTGTGTGTGTGTGTGTGTAAGTGTGCAGGAATTCCCTCATTTCTACCCATCTCTTTGTTTCTGCCTTGCTCCCTTTCTTCCTATCACCCTCCTTCTTGTCTACTTTCTACATTCTGTTTCTCAGATTTTTTTTCCCTTTCTTTAAAAGAAAAAGACTTGAAAGATAACGATTTTTTGCCACGCCAAAGTCGGATGTGCTGGGCCTGATTTGTCAGGTGCTTAACGGCATTTTACTCATTTAACAGATACACAGATGATGTCTGAGCGTTTGAAACTAAGAAGAAGAGTAAAGAAATAAACTGAGAGAGAAACACGGCAAAATGTCAGGAAGAAGAAGCACTCTCCACTAGGCCATACCTTTCAGGCTGTGTTTCTGTATGTTATAGAGGATGAAATTAAGGTGACAAAAGTAACAACTCGCTTGAAAAAAACATGTATACACGCATACACACACACACACACACACCACACATATATATTATATATTATATATATATTATATATATATATTTGTATACACACATACATACATACATACATACACACACACACACACACACACAACACATATATATATATATATATAATATATATATTATATATTATATATATATATATATATATATATATATATATATACATACGTGATGTCTACCTCCTATATGGAAATGTAATTTTTTTGGTATTATTGTTGTTATCTAAGTTATTTGAAAACCTTGTGAATTAATTTGCAGATGTGACTGACAGCGATCTCTATATTTCTGTCTCTCTGTCTCTCTCTGTGCGTGAGTGCGTACGTGAGTGAGTGAGTGAGTGTGTGTGTTGTGTGTGTTGTACAACGTAGAACTTTTTACTTTTTCTCCATCAATGTTGCAATATAGATCATAGGTCAAGATATACATAGTTGGTATTTTCAAGTAACATTTACAAACCCTACTCCTACTGATCCAACTGTACATTCATTTTTCGTTTTTCTGTTATAAGAAAGATTATGTTGTGTAGATAAACATGTACTATTATCAGCTTTTTGATTGAACTTTTTCAAAGAGCGTCAAATACCAAAAACAGAATAATTGACAAATAAGCTGGAAGCAAAACAAACGGAAAAACCTTATAGGTAAAGTCAGTCAGAATCAGGGACTTTGCCACAGGGCGTCAACACAATGACACAGCTTCAGCTGGGGGACTGGACGTGGAGGCAGCTCCATCATTCCTCCTCCACCACCACCACCAGCCATCCACCTGAAGATAGCTACCACCCCCCCCCCCCCACACACACACACACGCACACGCTCCCCACACTCTGCCCTGCATGTCTGTCCTTCATGTCCAATTCCCTGTCCTCGCCTTGTTGGTTTTAGCCAGCAGGGGAGGGAAGGAAAAGAAAGTGTGGCATAAGGAGAAAGGGAGAGGGAGTGGAGATCGATTCTAGGGGGAGGGGTGGGAGGAGAGAGGGGGGGGGGGTCAAAGAACAGAGGAAGGAGGGGGAAGTTGGGGGAGGGGGGTGAAGATGGAGCAACTGTCAGGTTTTCCCGTTTGAGCAAGTTTGACTTTCTTTGGCCTTTCCCCCCCCAAGAGATCGTGGAAGGTTTGTAGGGAAAGTGGGTTAGCATCTATCTCACTATGTTGTAGGGGGATCTCTTTTTCAATTGATTTGTGGCTGAAGCAAATGGAATGAAGTCTGATGAAGACTGACGTGTTAAGGGTACGGGGCTGAGAGTGAGAAACGGCCCTCTGTTTACAAGGGGAAGAGACATTGTTGGTTTGGTCACACAGTGTTAGGTCATGTTGTTTTGGCTGCTGATGTAGGGCACAACTCTACATTTCTTGTAGCACTACATCAACGGGTCGGGATAGCTCTGTGGTCGGAGCACTCGCTTTCCCCCAGCCAAGTTAACCAGCGTTGAGCGTGGTTACCACTTGGATGGGTGACCCTTTGCGCGCCTTGGCTTCAATACAGTTCCCCCACTTCACCCAGCTGTAAATGGGTACCTGCCCTTTTTGGGTCAAGGAAGGTAAAGCAGTGAGGGAGAGGAGATGGGCGCCGCCCTCAATATGCTGGCCCCTTGAGAAGTGAGGCTTCTGACACCTCGCTCCCCTACGACCACATAGGTTATCACTCACTCACTCAGTCCCATGTCTCAAAGGACGTAGGGGGGACATGAGAGAAGACGCGACAGAGATCTTTGTCCATGCTTCACGATCCTGTGTGGCTAGTAGAAGGTGTTGCAGGGGTTGGGCGGTCCATTCTTTGATGTTGTCAACCCATGATTTCTTTTGGCGGCCTCTTCTTCTCTTGCCTTCAACTGTTCCCTGCAGGATGGTTTTAGCTAAGGTGTTGTGTCTTGTGGTGTGACCAAACCACATCAGTTTTCTCCTCTTTATGGTGGAGAGCAAAGGTTCTTGGGGGCCCACACGCTTTTTGATTTCTTCTTTCACATAGTTGTTGGTCTTGTGTTCTTTGTATGATATTTTGAGGAGTCTTCTGTGGCACTTGTTCTCGAATGCTTGGATTCTCCTCTCTAACTCTGCTGACAGAGTCCATGATTCACAGCCATATAGGAGGATAGATAACACGAGGGATTTGTAAAGGTGATATTTGGTGCAGAAGCTGATGTTGTTGCTTCTGATGATCCTCTCGAGTCTGGCTAGAGCAGATGTTGCTGTTGCAATGCGAGCTTTCACTTCATTGTTTGATGTGCCGTCTTTTGTTAGGATGGAGCCTAAGTATTTGAATTGGCTCACCTCTTCCAGTATTTCTCCATTCATCTTTACTTCCGTGCTGTCATTACTTGCGCTGTTGACCATGATCTTTGATTTCTCTGTACTGACCTCCATGCCGTATGCGCTCGCTCGATCTGATAGACTATCTGTGAGGTTTTGCAGTTCTTGTTTGCTGCCGCCAATGAGGTCAATGTCATCTGCAAATCTGAGGTTGCAAAGGGGTCTTCCACCAATGGAGATGGAAGTGTGGTGGTTTGGCAGTGTCTCTGTCATGATGTTTTCGAGGAAGAGGTTGAAAAGTACAGGTGAGAGAAGGCAGCCCTGACGGACCCCAACCGTGGTCTTGAAGAACTCGCCCATGTGATTGTTCATGAAAACTGCACTTCTTGCGTTCTCGTACAGTGCCTTGATGACTTCAATGAGGCAGTTGTCAATGTTGAAGTGCCTGAGTACTTGCCAGAGGCCGTCATGCCATACCCTGTCAAGGGCCTTTTTGAAGTCTATGAAATTGTGATACAAGTCTTTTTGGTGTTGGAGATGTTTCTCTATCAGAATTCTCAGATTGAAAATTTGTTCCATTGTGCTGCGTTTTGGTCTAAAGACGGCTTGTTCTTCTGCCAGGAGTTTTTCTGCTTGGTTTTTCAGTCTGTTGAGGACTACCCGCAGCATGATCTTGCTAGGATGGCTTATGAGACTGATGGTTCTGTAGTTCTGGCATTGCTTGAGGTTTCCTTTCTTTGGTAGGGGTATTACAAGAGACTGTGTTCATTCTACTGGCCATTCTTTGGTGTCGTGAATCTTCTGACAAAGTTCTGTGAATCGCCTTGCTGTTTCATTCCCTCCATTTTTATGAGTTCAGCTGGAATGTTATCGATTCCAGGGGACTTTCCCTTCTTCAATTGTTTAATAGCTGTATCTACTTCACACCTTAGTATTGGTGGGTCTTTATCTTGGTGTTCAGGGGGTTTGTCAGAAACTATGTTGGTATCTGGGCGTAGTGGGTGGTTATACAATCCCTCACAGTATTCCGTCCAGCGTTGGAGGATGGCATTGCTTTCCGTTAAAAGATTTCCTTCTTTGTCTTCAATAACAGAGGCTTTAGACTGTGTGGTTTTAGTTAGTGTTTTCAGAGTGTCGTAAGCTGTTTTGCTGTTTCCCTTGGCCATTCCAACTTCGATGTTGTGGCATTGTTCTTCTATCCACGCTTCTTTGGCTTCTCTCATCTTTTTCCCCACTTCTCTGTGGCTATTCCTGTATTTGTTGTTGGCTTCTTGACTTGTGAACTTTTGTTTCTTAAGCTCTCTTTTTTTGTCGCAGAGGTCAAGAACCTCATTTGTCACCCAGGGTTGTTTCTTTGTTCTGCTTCTTCCTGATGTTTCTTCTGCTGCTGTCAATAGCACTTCTTTGATGTTGTTGGCTAGTGTGTCTACATCATTGTCGATGGCTGTGAGTGCGGCGAACTTTCCTCCAATGTTGGCTTGGAAGATCTCAACCACTGTTGGGTCTTTGAGTTTTTCCAGATCAAATCTTATGCGTGGGTTTTTTGGCTGTTGTTTTGCTTTCAGTTTAAGCTTGATGGTGGTAAGTAGAAGGTCGTGGTCACTGCCAATGTCAGCTTCTGGAAATGTTCTTGTGTTTGCCTTGTTTATGCTGGATTTGAATCTTTGGGGTGACAGAATGTAGTCAATTTGATTGTGAATCAGACCATTTGGTGAGTGCCAAGTTGATGTTCTGGATGGCTTGTGAGGATGGAGTGTGTTTGCCAGAGTTAGTTTGTGCTTCTGTGCGAATTCCAGCAGCCGCTGTCCTCTTTCATATGTTTCTTCTAGTCCAAAGCGTCCTGTGGTCCTGCCCAGGTGTCATAGGCATCAGGTCCCACCTTAGCTTTCCAGTCGCCTTCCACAATAAGAATGTCTTTTTGGGGCGTTTTGGAGATGACGTTTTCAAGTTGTTCATAGAAGTCTTCTATCTGGTCATCATCGTAGTCAGATGTTGGAGCATACACTTGGATGATGGTGAGATTCTGGGGTTTTGCAGAAACTCTGATTGAGATGAGTCTGCTGGATACTGGTGTGCAGCTGATGATGCTTGATACAATCTCTTTCCTGACAATGAAGCCTACTCCATATTGATGTAGTTTCTCTTCTCCACTGTACCATATCTTGTGGCCGTCTTGCGTGGTTGTTTCTCCGAAGCAAGTCCAACCGACTTCCGCAAGCCCTAGGATGTCCCATTTATATCTTTTTAGTTCATGTGTGAGTTCCTGTACTCTTCCTGTTTGGTAAAGAGTCCTCACATTCCATGTTCCGATGGTTACTCCTTTAGCTGGAAGTTTTAGAGTTGGTTCTGCTCCAGTAGCGCACTTGTCACTGCCACCCTGGAGGCTTGCAGTGGGTAGCGCGGTCGTTGTTGATCCGGGCCTCGACCGATCCGGCATGTTTTTCTGTTTTGTTTTTCTCATCATGTCCTTGCAGTGGGCTTGAGGAAGCTTGGTGGCGCCCATCTCCTCTCCAAGACTTCTACTGGTGAGTTAGAAATCACCAGCCCCTCACAACGTTTAGCCCGCCAGTAGAAGCGGTTACCGGGGTGTGGGTGGGTTAAGGACCCGGACCTAGAAGTGAGAGTTGAGTGCCAAGTGAGGACCAGTGCTCCCGTCCATTCCGAGGGATGCTAATGCCAGGTTTACAAAGGTACCACCTCTCCTTAAGCACCCCATACACACCCATAGGTTATGGGACACCCTTACCTTTTTTCTATATCATCAGTACCTTTGCAGTTCTTTGAAGAGTGGAAATGACAAAAACATATTCTGTTATATTTCTGAAAACGTGATCCTTATTTCTTCATCATTGTTTATGTGGAAATTCGTCTTCAGTCCTATGTATCAGTTGTAACACAAATTTAACGCACGTAAAAGAACCCTCGGCAACGAAAGCGTTATCCCTGGCAAAATTCTGTAGGAAAAAAAGCCACTCCTAATGGGAAGCAAAAAAACCCCATACAGACAGGAACAGAACAAAACGAAATAATAGGTGGCGCTGGTCTTTGGCGATGCGCTCTTCCTGAGGAGAGCAGCCAGAATTAAAGGCATAAAACTCTGACGTCACTTAAAGAGGTATACAATACAATACAATACTGTACAATACAAAAAAGTATTTCCTCTCTTTTTGTAGCTTCTAATCTTCTTTTTTTGTGACATTGTCTAGACCCGGTCTTCTCTCTGTTGGTTTTTTGTTGTTGTAAACCTTTCCTCTAACCATCTTGTTTCTTCTTCTACTATGTCTTCAGAGCATCTGTACTGCTGCTCTTCTTCTTCTTCACAGTTTCTTTTTGAAAGAACAGTATCCTAATTTTTCTAATGAACGGAACTTTTGTTTCATTTAGCTTTTTGCTAGTTTGTTTTTAAAATATAAAGCTAGTAACCTTAAAAATTGTACTCTTTGTTTCTCTGTCTCTATGTCTCAGTCTCTCTGTCTCTGTCTCCGTCTTTTTCACTCTCTCTCTCTCTCTCTCTCTCTCTCTCTCTTCCTCCTCTCTCTCTCTCTCTCTCTCTCTCTCTCCTCTTCTCTCTCTCTCTGAGTAATCTCCTAAGTCCCTTATATAACATTTGCTTTTGTGTAGTTTACTATTGTTGATGCTTTCCCTATAAAACAAAAAATTACAATGAATTTGTTTGCCAAAATGATACTATCTACATGTTTTTTTCTTCTTTATATTGTGGAGGTTTTGGGGATTTTAAAATTTTTTTTTTGGGGGGGGGGTTATTTGGTACCCCCCCCCCCCTTCCCGTTGTTGTTTTTATTTTGCTTCTGGTTTCTTTGCTATTTTCTTTGGTTTTGGTCTTTTTGGCTTTGTTTGTTTTATTTTGTGTGTTCTTGTTTTTTTATTTCTTTGGTGTTGTTGTGTACTTTGTGCGTTTTTTCTTTTACTGTGTGAGTGTATGAGTATTAGGTTTACTTTTATTTTCCTAATTATGATGTATCCCTAAGGGCGGGGACTGGATGTAAAAAAGCACATGGGTGCTATTTCATTATCCTCGAAATAAAATAATGTGTTATGTTATTGTCATTTCTCTCTCTCTCTCTCATTCTCTCTCTCTCCTCTCTCTCATCTCTCTCTCTCTCTCTCTCTCTCTCCCTCTGTCTCTCCTTCCATTCCTTCACCCCTTCTTTCTCCCACCCCCCTCTCTCTTCCTTCACTCTCTGTATCATGTTGATGCCTGAGTATGGTAAGGGTGATGGGGCAATAGACCTCATGCAACAAAGAAAGACAAGGAAGAACATGGCAGAAATGAATCAACAGGGGACAGCAGAAGCCAGCAAGGTGAAATGTATGACAGGGTGATAACTGGCACCGTCCCTGATGGCAACACCCACCCAGTATTATAGAACTGAGCAACTGGGACAGTCTGGTCGTTAGAGTGATGTATTCGTGATCTGCTGACCGGGGTTTGAGTCTCGTTCAGGAGGATTTTTCCTCTGGAGTTAACATCATGCAGACTCCACTCTCCCCAAAAGTCCTTCAGATGAGACTATAAACCGAGTTCCCGTGTGCGAACCCACACAGAGCATTTTGCGCACACGTTAAAACCCGTTCCTCTTTTCGGAAGAGTAGGCCTTTGTGTGCCGGTGGGAACGGATGACAAAATGTACAAAAGTGCATACATACGAGGATTGGATGAAAAAAAAGCACATGAGCGCTTATTCCATTATCTTTGAAATACAAGAGTGAAAAGGGTAAAGGAGGTAAAGGAGTCCCATAACCTAAGGTCGTAAGGGAGCGAGGCGTCAGAGACCTCACTTCTCTAGGGCCAGCATATTGAGGGCGGCGCCCATCTCCTCTCCCTCGCTGCTTTACCTTCCCTGACCCTAAAGAGGGCAGGTACCCATTTACAGCTGGGTGAACTGGGGGAACTGTACTGAAGCCAAGGCGCGCAAACGGTCACCCATCCAACTGGTAACCACGCTCGACGCTGCTTAACTTGGCTGGGGGAAAGCGAGTGCTCCGACCACTGAGCTATCTCGTCCCCTTAAGAGTAAAAAAAAACCAAACAAAAACCATAACCAGAACAGAAGTCGTTGACAGGAAATGGAATGAAAAAGAAGACACTGATCGGAGGTTCAGAATTGTACAGCGGATGAAAAACACAGAGAAAAACTGCTGTCCGCCGAACGAGGAAGGCTGTAGGTTTTTATTTCGTTTTTAAAATATTCTTTCATTTCGAAGATAACGGAATAAGCACTTATGTGCTGTTTTCATCCAGTTCCCATGTCTATGGAGTTTTATCAATTTTATCATCCGTTCCCACTTGCGCACAATGGCCTAATCTTCCGAAAAGCGGAACGGGATTTAACGTGTGCGCAAGATGTTCTGCGTGCGTTCGCACACGGGACCTCGGTTCATAGTCTCATCCGAAGGACTTTTGGGGAGAGTGAAGTCGGCATTGATATTGACTCTAGAGAAAAACTGCTCTTGAACGAGATTCGAACCCGGGTCAGCAGATCACGAATACATCACTCTAACCACCAGACAGTCCCGTCCAGTGTTGATCTGGACAAGAGTTGTGGACGGCAGCAGTGGAGCGGGGTTGTTGCACACAGCACACTGGCTTGTGGGTCAGGCCTGTTGATTATTGATGATGCTGGCTCTGAACAGACAGTGAGAATCTGAACACAATAGGATCAGGTAGCCCCCCACCCCTGCCCCCTCCCCCCCCTCACCTCCCGTCCTGTGGGGATGCTGAGGGACTGTCAGTATAAATAGCATCCCCATCTTCTGGAAGTTCTGTTGCTAGGAACTTCCTCTTTTCTATCCCTTTCTTTTTGTTCTGCCTTGTTCCTGTATTTTTTTGTGTCGCCTCCTTCTTGTGTATTTTTTGGCCTTCTTGGTCCATTCGCCCGATTTTTTTTCTAGAAAAACATAACAGATAACAGTTCTCTCGCACGCTGAAGTCGGATGTGCTGGGCCTGACTTTTTGCTCCTATCACAGACAATAGCAGTTGGTGTCCTAGCGTTTGACGTGTCTTGTGTCTTTCCAAATTATGATATGTATCAATGTGCCTGTCAGTATTGTAATTGTCCTTCATGGGATGATTAAAGGGTTTTTGACTTGATTTGACTTGATGAAGAAGATGAAGGCTAAAATGATCAGACTATTGAGCAAAGGCTAAAAGCACAAATCCCTTTGCATAAAACTCTATTTAAAAAAAGTGTTGGACGGCAGAAAATACTGCATTTTCAAACTGCACATTGGTGCGTATAAATCTGAATTAATAATTGCGTACATGCAAATGTGTGTGTTTTTGTGTGTGCTGTGTGTCTGTGTGTGTGTGTGTCTGTTGTGTCTGTGTATCTGTGTCTATGTCTGTGTGTCTGTGTGTCTGTGTGTGTGTGTATCTGTGTCTATGTCTGTGTGTCTGTGCGCGCGTGCTTCATCAATCATGTTTTTTTCCCTTTTGATTCAAAGCATGCTAGATTTTCAGACGCAGTTAGCAAGCTGCTATTAACTATCAGACACAGAGATTCTGAATCCCCAGGACTGAAAATGCCAGCCCTGCCTTCTGTTTCTCCCCTGTCCTGCAGGGATCAATGTCAGGAGGAATCGTCGTCTGCTCTGAGCACTGGCAGACACAGTGTCAGTACAATTATCATTCTTTCTGCAGCTCTACAGGATTACAAAGACCTCGTGAACTATGTTTCTAAAGGCAGGGGTTGTTTTCCCCCTGACTTTTGCTTTCGTCCTTGCTCTTAGGTTTCTTTCTCTTCTAGTGTCTTGTTTGCATCCTTATTATTTCATTTTATATTTTTGTTGTTGTTGCCTAGAATGCAAAGTCTTAGGTTTGTTTTTAGTTTTTTTCCTTCCTGTTCCCTGTTTTTCTCATTTTACTCTTTCTCTTTTTCATTAATTTTTTCCCTTACTGTATTTGTTTTGATTTCCGTTCTCTTCACTATATTTAATTATAAAATAATTATAGTATTGTTCTACATGGTGGATCGGTGGTCTAAAGGTAACGCGCCTGCCTAGAAAGCGAAAAGTCCGGGGTCGAAAGTGTGCGGTTGTTCCAATCCTGTTTGGACCCGAAATTTCCCCTACATCCATTAGACCATGAATGGTGGTCTGGGTGTTAGTCTTTCGGATGAGACGATAAAACCGAGGTCCCGTGTGTTACACATACTTATTTAGCGCGCGTAAAAGAACCCACGGCAACAAAAAAGTTGTCCCTGGCAAAATTCTGTAGAGAAAAGCCACTCTGACAGGGAAACGAATACAAATGCAGACAGAAACAGGAAAAAAATGGGTGGCGCTGCTCTTGTGGCGACGCGCTCTCCCCGGGGAGAGCAGCCCAAATTTCACGCAGAGAAATCTGCCGTGACTTAAAGTAGTATAAATAAAAAATATATAAATAAATTCTTTTTTAAAATTTTTACTAGTGGATACTATGTGCTCCTTCTTTGACCCAAAATAAGAACTTTACAAACTGAGTTGTCCACATGCGGCGTACCTTCTCTCCTCAATCCGACTTCTTTCTGCTGCTTCTCCTGTCATCTCTCCCTGCCCTCCTTTCTCCCTCTATGTGGTTTGTCTTCTTCAGACATGCCAGGGTCTGCAGCTCCTGTTCTTGGTGTTCTGCTCTACAAACTACGTGGCCACGAGGTGCACGTTGTGTATGATCCCGAAATGTGCTGGTGTCTGTAGACAGCAAGATCTGTTTCCTTACACAGACAGCAGATACTCCCAACAGCTAAGACTGACACTGGCATCAAGTCAAGTCAAGTCAAAAACACTGAAATCATCCCATGAAGGGTAATTACAATACTGACAGGCAGATTGATACGTATCATAATCTCGAAAGGCACTCACAAAAAAGCTGCATTTCGTATTGATTAAAATATTTCAAAATAACTTCAAATAAATATGTCAACCCCCCAAAAGTAGATGTCATTCTTTCACAGGACAAAGATGTAGATTATAAAATGCATTGGTTGCTCGTGTCAGTCGCACTTGCCAACAACATCAGCTGAAAAGAAGTAGTCATCTTCATGTTTTTTTCTGTTTGGAACAGAGGGGACAAAGTTGATGTCCCATCTCTGCCCCAACCTCAGTCTAATTAGATTACCGCACCATCACATTTGGCGAGATTTTGCATTCGCAACCGTTTTTAACCCATCATTAAGGTAGCCACATTCTGACTTCGGGAATACCTTGGTGAATGACGCACTAGTATTCATAGGACTGTCTACCTTACATACACTTAGATTTAAACGTCTGACGTGTAGTCTGTCTGCTTGTATCTTTGCCTGTAAAAAAGAACTGTTGCGTGCACAAAATGCATTTCTTCTTCTTCTTCTTCTTCTTCTTCTTCTTTTTCTTTTTCTTCTTCTTCACAGACATGAGCCAGCTTTCATCATTCTTTGCGAAAAATGCCTGGAAAAGATAGACAGACAGGAGAATGAATGGAAGAAGTACAGCAAAGTGGAGGAAGGGACAGAAGTGGAGAAAGGACGGGTACAGATGGAGAGTTGAAGTAGGGGGTAGTGGGTGGGGTGGGGTGCGAGCTGGGTGGGTGGGGTGGTGGGGGGTAACTGACTAAGGAAGGACAGAGATGTATCCCTCTGGTCCCCCTAGGGCAGCAGGGTTTGATCTGTTTAGTGTCTGTGTCCCCACTTCTGCAAATGAAACATCATTGGCAGTTTTCGAGAAGACGTAGGAATGAGAGAGGACTGGCACGTCTTCTCTCCTCTCTCTCTCTCTCTCCCTCTCTCTCTCTCTCTCTCTTTTCTCTCTCTCTCTCTCTCTCTCTCTCCTCTCTCTCTCTCTCTCTCTCTCTCTCTTCTGTCTGTCTGTCTGTCTGTCTGCGTCTGTCTTCTCCTCTTCTCTCTCTCTCTCTCTCTTTCTCTATCTCTCTCTGTCTCTCTCTTTCTTAATTAGTCAATTTGTATTGATTGGTTGGTTTATCATATAATTGACTGATAATGTGAGTAGTTGACTGCATGTATAACTAGGTATTAAGTTTATTGTCAGCTTCATTGTGTATATGTTACGCATTTCTTCATGTTTGTTTGCCAGTTGGTTTCCTTTTTCATGAGGACCTGGTGTAAAGAAGTCCCCTGGCTTATCCATTTACCCTCATTAACATATTCGAGTTCTTGTTCGAGTTTGAGCTCCCTCTGTCTCTCTCTGTCTTTGTCCTTTTGTCTTTGTCTGTGTCTGTCTCTCTCATTCTCTTTCTTTGTCTGTTTCTTTCTTTCTTTTCCTTCTTCCATCGATATTCCATGCAGTCTGTATTTCTTGCTTATTAAGTCTCTCTCTCTCTCTCTCCTCTCTCTCTCTCTCTCTATATATATATATATATATATATATGTATGTAAAAAAATCGAACTGAATGTCAAAGTCCTTCGAATGAGTCTATAAACCGAGGCCCCGTGTGCGAACGCATGCAGAACATCTTGTGCACACGTTAAATCCTGTTCCGCTGTTCAAAAGAGTAGGCCATTGTGTGCCGGTGGGAACAGATGACAAAATTATTTTTTTCAAAATGCATACACACGCATAAATAAAAAAAAATTTTAAAAATTAAAATTAAAAAAAAGTCACCTGAGCGCTTTGATTTGTTGCTTTACAAGATTCAGCGCTATATAAATTCCATACATTATTATTATTATTATTATTATTATTATATTATTATTATTATTATTATTATTATTCTTATTGTTATTGTTATTATTATTATCATTATTATAATATATATATATAATATCTGTATGTCAAGTCAAGTCAAATTTTTATTTCCAGATGGTACATTGAATAAACAATGCATTTGCTTTTTTCATCAAGCCATCTACCTAAGAACACATTTCTTAATCATTATACTGTGTGTGTGTGTGTGTGTGTGTGTGTGTGTGTGTGTGTGCGTGCGTGTGTGTGTGTGTGTGCAAACACGCATGCGTGCGCGCGTGCGCGTGTGCTTGTGTGAGTGTTTTCGTGTGTTATGAAACTTGCCATGAAAACTACCAATTGTCTACTACTCAACTGCGCACAAAAGGGGGTTTGTACATATTGCATGAAGCTCAGAGCAGCACGACACAAGGGGCTGATGATTTACAGACACCCCCCCCCCACACACACACACACACACACAACACCGCCACCACCACCACACCGCCTCGTGTGCGCACGAGCAGGAAGGGATCGTGTGTCAGTAGCCATTTTGCAGGCAAGGGAGGAGACCATGAGGCTCGGTGAAGAAAATCTACTGGTGCCGTGTGCTTCACTCAGATTCACGTTGACAGCCAGTTCCCCTGATCAATGGCCTTTAGTGGACAGAATAATCGTGCAAGGACGGTTAAGGATGGAAGTGTAGGGGGGTGGAGGAAAGGGGGAGAGTAGTGGAGGCTCACGCTGAAAGCTTCCAGAGCATTCTATTAATTAAGATGGGTGTGTAGGTGTTCTGTGTCCTTACAGCCAGCTGTCTCTACTCTGACCTGACCAGATTGGTCAAAGGATACTGGGGCACAGAGTTCACAGCTGTCCCAATGCCGGTCCGCTGCTGTAGTCTGCTGAGTTATGCATGCATACAGCTACCCCGCCCCTTATGTAAGCAACGACATATAGATCAGAAGGAAATCAAAAGCACGAGAGCAATGAGAGAGAGAGGGGGTGGATGGGAGAAAAAGACATAGAGAGAGACAGAGAGAGAGAGAGAAAGACAGAGAGAGAGACAGAGACATACAGAGACATAGAAAGAGACAAACCCAGAGACAAACAGAGATGACTGAAGACTACTTTAAGGGAAATAAATAGATAACAGATCAATCAACGAGATAGAAGAAGATGATGAATGATAAGATATTTAAGGTAAAAAAAAGAAGATAGAGATAGAATCGATGATGTAGATGAAGTAGAAAGAGAGACAGATATGCATAGATGAGAGAAGAGAGAGAGAGAGGGTTATGGCTTGACTGTTTCTGACAGCTCTAAATGTTCTAAATCGATCTGTCCTGGAAGCTTTTAGGGCCCAGTCTATGGCACATCAAGGTGTCAAGCAGAAAACAAACACACCTCTTAGTTTTGGTCCTAGGATAAACCATAAATAGTGGTGACTGCTTATGGCAATTGAAACAGCAACTGAAGTCAAAGTTTGCTCCTTTCAAGCGCGCATGCACGCACAAACACGTTGCGCACACATTAAAACCCGTTCCGCTTTTCGGAAGAGTAGGCCACTGTGTGCCTGTGGGAACAGATGACAAAGTGTACAAAACTGCATACAAACAGGAACTGGATGGAAAAAAAGCACATGAGTGCTTATTCCATTATCCTTGAAATAAAAGAATAAAATAAAATAAACACACACACAAACACACAAACAAACAAATCGTCTAATATCACTTAGAATGAACAGACGTTAAATTGAAGACAACAACACAAACAAAAACACACACCCACACCCACACCCTACACCACCCACACACACACACACACAAGCACAAAACACACATCCCCTCCCACACACACACAAACACACACAAACACACACACAAACACGCACGCACACACACACACACACACACACACACACACTGTCACACACAAAGAGCAGGATGTGCTTTCATACAGTTTCTTCCAGGACTATTCATTTCAACAGACTAGATCAATGATGTAAGGAGACAGGAATCTGACGGGATGAATTAACAAACCAAGGGTCAGTCAGAATCAGAGGGTTGGGGCAGGATGTAACATGATGACAGAGCCTCAGTGAGGCGTTCAGACAATGAGGCAGCTCCATCATTCCACCACCACCACCACCACCACCACCACCAGCCATCCACCTGCAAATAGCCACCCCCACCTCTCCCCACTCCCCACACTCTACCATGCATATCTGTCCTTCATGTCCAATTCCCTGTCCTCGTCTTTTCGGTTTTAGCCAGCAGGGGAAGGAAGGAAAAGAAAGTGAGGAAAGGAAAGGGGAGGATGGAATCATGAGGACTGAAGAGAATGAGAAGCTCAAGATGAGGAGACTGACCTTGTTTTTGTCCTGGTTTGAACAGCTTCTGCTTTCTTTGCCCTTTTCGTGTGTGAAAGGTTTATTGCAAAAGTGGGATAGCATCTATTTCTTCAGGGCAGTTCTTTTCCCCCCAGTTGATTTGCGGTTTAAGCAAATGGAATGATGTTTGATGAAGCCTGACATAGAGTATGCAAGTCTGACAGTGAAGAAATAGATCTTCAATTCGGAAATGGGGGGTTTGAATTTTATTTGTTTGCTTGTTCATAGGCTGTTTTGTGTTATATATTTATACAGTCTATCCAGAAAATAACTTGAAATCTGCTGTACTGCATTTGAAAAATACTGTTTATATGTTTCAGCTGTCAATCAAAAATAATATGCTGTATGTAAAGGTAAAGGTAACTGTGTCCCATAACCTATAGGGTCGCAGGAGAGCGAGGCGTCAGAGACCTCACTTCTCTATGCTGTACAGCAGTTACAATAGGTTAGCAGTTCTTTAAAGGGTAGAAAAGATAGAAACCACTTTTGGATTATATTGATTTGCAGTACATTGGTTTTTTTTCGATTATTGCTTATATAAAATTGTTCCTTTGTAGTCTTTATCATTGCTTATATGAAAGTTCGTCCTCTGTATTCTTTATCATTGCTGATATACAATATTGTCCTTTTATTCTTTATAGTTAATTATATATAATATTTTCTTTTTATTCTTTATCATTGGTGATATACAATATTGTCCTTTTTATTCTTTATCATTGATTATATATAATATTGTCCTTTCATTCTCTGTCATTGCTGATATACAATATTGTTCTTTTTATTCATTATTAATGCTGATATACACTATTGTCCTTGTATTCTTTATCATTGCTGATATACATTATTGTCTTTTTATTCATTATTATTGGTGATATACAATATTGTCCTTTTATTCTTTATCATTGCTGATATACAATATTGTCCTTTTATTCTTTATCATTGCTGATATACAATATTGTCCTTGTATTCTTTATCAATGCTGATATACAATATTGTCCTTTTATTCTTTATCATTCATGATATACAATATTGTCCTTTTTATTCTTATCATTGCTGATATACAATATTGTCCTTTTTATTCTTATCATTGCTGATATACAATATTGTCCTTTTCATTATTCATCATTGCTTATATACATTATTGTCCTTTTTTAATTATCATTGATGATATGAAATATTGTCCTTTTTATTCTTTATCATCGCTGATAAACAATATTGTCTTTTCATTCTCTATCATTGCTGATATACAATATTGTCCTTTTTATTCTTTATAATTGTTTATATATAATATTGTCATTTTATTCGTTATCATTGATGATATCCAATATTGTCCTTTTCTTCTCTATCATCGCTGATATACAATATTGTCCTTTTATTCTTTATCATTGTTCATATATAATACTGTCCATTTTATTCTTTATCATTGTTTATATATAACATTGTCCTTTTTATCATTTCTTATATACAATATTGTCTTTTGTATTCTGTATCATTGCTGATATAAAATATTGTCCTTTTTTTCTTTGTCATTTTGATATACAATATTGTCCTTTTATTCTCTGTCACTGCTTATTATTATTATTATTATTATTATTATTATTACTACAATAATAATAATTATTGTTATAATAATAATAATAATAATAATAATAATAATATCTAGTGGCTAGTAGTAGTAGTAGTAGTAGTAGTAGTAGTAGTAGTAGTAGTAGTAGTAGTAGTAGTAGTAGTAGTAGTAGTAGTATAAAAAAATCCTTTGTTTTATTTTTCATTGCATCATGGGTAGAAATAATAAGAAGAGGAATAATAAAGTTTATATAGCGCTGAATCTTGTAAAACAAACAAACCAAAGCGCTTGCACTAGAATCATTTACACACATGCAACTTTCCCCAAATAACATAAGATATTTCAAATTCATGCACACACACAACCACACACACACACACACACACACACACACACCACACACACACACACACACACACACACACACACACACACACACACACACACACACTTAGGTGGTGATGAAGGAGATGAAGGATGCTGTAAAAATGTGTCCGTTGTTTTATTTATCATTGCATCCTGTAAAGGAACGTGTCCCTTCTTTCATCCATCATTGCACATATAAACATTCGTCCTGTCTTTTATTCATCATCGCTTATATAAAGGAGAACTCCCTGTCACTGCACTTCACCTCTCTTCACAAGTTCTTTTTTCTGCCCTTTTTCCCTTCACTTTCTGCCTTGATGACACTTGTCAGGTTTTCTCTACACAATCTCCAGTCTCCCTGTTCATCTGACCCATCTTTCCTCATCGTTGTACCAGCATTGTCGACTCTCCCCTGCTCCTCTAAGCTGAACTCATTCCCACATCTCCGCTTTCTTGATGTGCTGGATGGGTCTCATTCTCCCTGACTGACCTTTAGTGGGGGAGGAAGCATCAGACACTACACTACCCCCCCCCCTCCCACCTCTACCCCCACCCCCCTCACCACAACCGTCACCCTGCCAATTCCAGAGGCTGCACAACAGACTTTATCAGGGTCTTGTCTTTCCTTCCTACGCACCTTCTTTATCCCCCGCTCTCTTCTTTCTTTGTGACATTTTCTACACCTAGTCTTTAAATTTATTTCTGCTTTTTTTTCGGGGGGTAAAAGTTTAGTCTTGATTTTCTTTTCTTCCTCTTTTTTATTTTGGTGTTACTGCAATGGTGTATATCTGTTTTTTTGAAAATATGGTGTACTTTTTCTTTTTCTAAAATTGTTTTTGGATAGCAAGTGTGTTGTTACTGATGCTGTCTTCTGTGAACTTGCTATTAGAAGCTGATGAACACCAAAACTTTCTGAACCACCCTGCCATCTGTCTTCTCTCTCTCTGCTCTCTCTCTCTCGTCTCTTCCTTCTCATCTTTTTCTTCTGTATGTGTATGTGTGTATGTGTGTATGTGTGTGTGTATGTGTCTGTCTGTCTGCTGCTTCTCTTTCTTTATGAACACAAAACATTCTAAACTACCATGCCATCTGTCTGTGTCTGCCTCCTTCCCTGTCGGTCTTTGTCTCTGTCTGTCTTTGTCTGTCTGCCTGTCTGTCTTTATCTCGATGGCCACAATGCATTCTAAACTACCATGCCATCTGTCTTTCTGCATGTTTGTCTGCCTGTCTCCCTGTCTGCTTGCCTGTCTGTTGTCTGTCTTAGTCTCTGTCTGTCTGTGTCTGTGTTTGTTGTCTGTCTGTCTGTTTGTATGTCTCTCTCTCTCACTCTCTCTCTCTCTCTCTGAGCGCAAAACATTCTTAACGACCTTACTATCTGCCTGTTTGCCTGCCTGCCTGTCTGCCTGCCTGTCTGTCTGTCAGTCTGTCAGTCTCTCTCACTTTTTCAAAAAAGTAGACCAGATTTTTTTAAAAGTCGATAAACCCTTTAAGAAAAAGAGCAAAGAGGCCGTCTGACCCCTTCTCCCTTCCATCCTCTGCCCCCATCCCCTTTACTCTTTCTCCCTGCCACCCCTCCCCCCCCCCCCCCCCCCCACACTCAGCCAAACAACCAAGGCTGCAGTGGGTTAGGATGGTAGAGCTAGACTTTCCCAAGGCAAGGGCCTGCTACCGCTAGTGTCACCTGCCTACCGCTGACTAATGATTGATGATGCTGGGCTT
Organism: Rapana venosa; assembly: GCA_028751875.1. Classification (NCBI taxonomy): domain Eukaryota; kingdom Metazoa; phylum Mollusca; class Gastropoda; order Neogastropoda; family Muricidae; genus Rapana; species Rapana venosa. Next base: position 9,865,342 of record CM054163.1, read on the forward strand.
CACAGACAGGGTGGATCTGAACTAGGAAAGAAAAGGGAGTCGGTTTTACCGCTGAGTAAAAGCTAAAAGCATAGACCGCTTTGTACCAAGCACTGCCAAGTAAATTCATGTCGGAGAGCAGGAAATGTGTATATTGCAATGCATGTAGTGTGTGTGTGTGTGTGTTGTGATGTGTGTGTGTGTGTGTGTGTGTTGTGTGTGTGTGTGTGTGTGTGTGTGTGTGTGTGTGTGTGTGTGTTTATTTATTTATTGTTTATTTATTCGAGGACAATCGAATAAGCACTCATGTTCTTTGTTTTTTTACATCCACTCCTTGTGTGTGTGTGTGTGTGTGTGTGTGTGTGTGTGTGTGTGTGTGTGTGTGTGTGTGTGTGTGTTGCGTGTGCATGCGTGCGTGCGTGCGTATATTTCAAATAGCATGGTAGTGTGTGTGCTTATTTATTTGTTTATTCTTTTATATCGAGGGCATTCGAATAAGCACACATGTTCCTTTTTTACATCCACTCCCTGTGTGTTTGTGTGTGGTGTGTGTGTGTGTGTGTGTGTGTGTGTGTGTGTGTGTGTGTGTGTGGTTTGCTTTGTGTTGTGTGTGTGTGTGTGTGTGCGTGTGTGTGCGTGTGTGTTGTTATGTGGTGTGTGTGTGTGTGTGTGTGTGTGTTTATTTATTAATTTGTTCATTCATTTACTTATTTATTCTTTTATATCGAGAATAATGGAATAAGCACTGATATGCTTTTTTGCATCCGGTCCCTGTGTATGTATGCGTGCGTGCGTGCGTGTGTGTTTGTGTGTGCGTGTGAGTTTTTGGGTGGGGTTGGGTTGCGCTATATTGGAATGGCTGTCCTGCCGTTTCCACAGCTGTGGTTTCAGCCTCTTGTCCTACCCTGTCCTTGCTGTGCTGTGTCGATGTCCTCATTTTATTTATTCATTAAAAAAAAAAATTATATCGAGGATGATGGAATAAGCAGTTATTGCTTTTTTACATCCAGTCCCCGTGTTTATGTAATTTTAAAATTCTGTCATCTGTTCCCACCGGCACACAATGGCCTACTCTTACGAAAAGCGAATCATGATTTAACGTGTGCGCAAGATGTTCTGCATGCGTTCACACTCGGGACCTCGGTTTATAGTCTCATCAGAAGGACTTAGGAATGAACTAACCCCCCCCCCCCCCCCATCCCCCGGACAAATAGTGCTGGCTAATATATTAAGTGTTGCCACATAATGGACAGAAAAAAGAGCAAATTTCCTGTTGTTGTTGCACAAAGACAAGTAAGAAGAATGTTTTTATGTAAGAAGAATTACAAACTCAAGAAAAAAGGCTAATGAATGTTGACTATTTTGAGATAACACGAAAAATCATTTTTCACGTTAAAATATTTTGTTGGTCAGTCTAGTCACATAGATAATAGATCTAAATACAATTGATAGAAAGACATGGCTGAATAAATTTATGGAAATAAAGCTTGAAGAGAAGTGGAAACACCACTTCAGTATTAAAAAAAGGATGAGGTGAAGGGCGCCAAGTATCACACTGAAAAATAAAATAAGAGAGAGTGGAAGAGAGGGAAAAGAATGTAAGAAAAGAAAGATCAATGTTTTCATCAAATACTATGTGCTAGTCATGTAACTCTGACAAGCTCAACCACTGAAACCAATCAATCATGGATATCGGGTTGTTTTCTTTTTAAAGTACTCTGCTCCCCTTGCTAAATAAAACATGGACGTGTGAATTCATATCTGCCCAGCCGTACATGACAGAAAATGCCTGCTTTTTCTCTCGACATTTTCTGGCGTTTGCAAACCAGAGTATTGATTTGGAAAGAAATACGACTGGTCATTGTCATGGAGTGTAGCCAAGCATAGCAGTGCAATCAATTTTTTATCCTTCGGAAGATGACAAAAATCGTCATGTTGCTACCGTTTTAATTTTATATGCTTATCCAGGAAAAAATGGTCTGAATGTGTCATAGTAAAAATTATAGAGAAAGAAATATTGCCCTTTTTAAAGATTTATGTTAGTTCATCTGAAACAGCATTTACCAAGCGAAAATAGTTTTTCATATTGACTGTTTCATATTTAAGAACATTAAAATGAAACTATGAAAGTGAAGGTAGGGTGGAGGGGGAGAAAGGGAACATGCAAGAACTAATATAGCTGTATGTCATCAAAGCACTATTATCTGTTTTAAGAAAAGGTAAAAAGGTGTCCCATAACCTATAAGGTCGTAGGGGAGCGAGGCGTAAGAGACCTCACTTCTCCAGGGGCCAGCATATTGAGGGCAGCGCCCATCTCCTCTCCCTCGCTGCTTTACCTTCCCTGACCCTAAAGAGGGCAGGTGCACATTTACAGCTGGGTGAACAGGAGGGAACTGTACTGAAGCCAAGGCGCGCAAACGGTCACCCATCCAAGTGGTAACCACGCTCGATGCTGCTTAACATTGGCTGGGGGAAAGCAAGTGCTCTGACCATTGAGCTATCCCGAGTTACCTTTACTGGCTTTCTGTGAGGAGGTTTTAAAATCCAGCTGGTGGTATGCATTGCCATCCTTTTCTTTTACCTGGAATGACATGTCACTTGTGTTTGACATCAGAAACAGTGTCAACGATGGCTGATGTCTTTCTCTCTGCCACACTCAGTACATTTCTCATTTCTGTAAACACAGCCCGGAGTCTTGTCAGGCAATGTTGAGGGACCCAAAATAGCAGCGCAGTGGGTGTACACTGTACTTATTTCCTTGGGGCAGAGGTTTCCTGGCACAATCTTGTGAGTGTCTGGCCTGGCTAGCTTGTGTATGGATATCATATTCCCAATTACTACAAGATGGGGGTGTACTAGAGCAGCTCTCTCTGTCTCGCTCGCTCTGTGTGTGTGTGTGTTTTGTGTGTGTGTGTGTGTTGTGTCTGTGTGCGTGCGCGTGCGTTGGTGTATATGTGTGTGTTTGTATAGATTATATATATATATAATATATATATATATAATATATATATATATATATATATATATTCCTCACCATATTTTCTCAATTTGGCCTGGCAAGCTTATGTAAGGATATCACATTCCCAATTATTAGAAGATGAGGGATGTTCTAGAGTATCTCAGGGAGTGTGTGTGTGTGTGTGTGTGTGTGTGTGTGTGTGTGTGTGTGTGTGTGTGTGTGTGTGTGTGTATGTGTGTGTGTGTATGTGTGTGTTGTGTGTGTGTGTGTGTGTGTGTGTGTTGTGTTGTGTTTGTGCGTGTGCATATATGTGTGTGATCTTCAGTTTGTCTATTCACATTTAATGATTATGTGTGTTTGTGTGTGTATGTGTGTGGGCGTGTGTAAGTGTGTGTTTGTGTGTGTGTGTGTGTGTTTGTGTGTGTAACACTAAGCATTTAACGCATAGAATATAAAGAAACTTAAAAAATATGTATTTGAACTGAGATCCCTATCTCCATACTGATGATTTCTGCATTAAAACAAAAATGACTTATTAAATTATTTTAGAAAATGCATGACAACACATTAATCTTAAAAGGAGGACACTATCATCTTACCGTCTATTAACTTAACTTTTGGTTTCTTTATCTTTTTATGTTGATATAAAAAAAAAACATCCTTGTTCAAGGATTTCTGTGATAAAAAAGTTGAGAAAATGGCACTAGAATAGATCATTCATCAATCAATGAAACTCATTCTTAACGAGAGTGGAAAAACACTAAACAAACTTATCCATAAGAAATTGATAGCTGTTCTGTGCAGTTGTGTGAATTTTTTTTTTTACAGTAAATGAAAAAAATCAAGCAAGAGTAAAGCATAATTGTCATTAAAAAACTGCAGATAAATAAAACAGGAAAAACACAGAGGACAGCACTTCACATGCCCCAATTCAAGATTTCTGGGCGAAACTGTGCTTAAGTATTGAAGACAAACTGTTTAAACACGTTGGTAATGAGAGACGGATTACGACCTTACAAAGAGCTGGATGGTGACTTGGCAATCCCTTGTTTGAAATGCCGAGTGTAGTCACGGGGAATCAGGAAAACAGAGTGTCTGTTGTGTGGGGACACAAGCAGCAACAAGGTCACAGCACAGTGGAAACCAGTCATGGTGATGTTTTCACACAGCTATAGCTGATCTGACAGCTAAGCCAGGTTTGAACCAACACCAAGGCCCTCGTTTGGCGGAATTGTTCCTTCTGGAGTTAACATTTGTACAATTTTATTTATTCATTATTAATTAATTAATTTATTTATGTATTTATGTATTTACTTATTTGTTTACATTACTTTAAGTTACGGCAGATTTCTCTGCGTGAAATTCGGGCTGCTCTCCCCGGGGAGAGCGCGTTGCCACAAGAGCAGCGCCATTTCACTCCCCCAATAAAGTCCTTCAATCCCAATGTCCATCCCATGTACAAAAACATATTCAGAACATCTTGCGCACACGTCAAAACCCGTTTTGTCTTTCAGAAGTGCCGGTAGGAACAGATGATACAATTTGAAGAGAACAATGCAGGCAAGCTGCTGCCATGTTTAAACATTCCTGAAGTTCAGTATCTCTTTTGTTTACTCATTTTATTTCTTTATTATTTTATTTCGAGGATAATGGAATAAGCACTCATGTGCTTTTTCTTTTGCATCCAGTCCCTGTGTGTATGCAAATTGGAAATTTGTCATCCGTTCCCACCGGCATACAATAACCTACTCTTCCACAAAGCGGAACAGGTTTTAACGTGTTGTCAAGATGTTCTGCGTGCGTTCATACACGGGACCTCGGCTTAGAGTCTTATCCGAAAGACTTTTAGAGGGGAGTGGTTCCGGCACTGATGTTAACTCTTGAGGAAAAAGTCCTCTTGAACGAGATTCGAACTCGGGTCAGCAGATCACGAGCACGTCACTCTAACCACCAAACTATCCCGTCCCCCTCTCAGAATTTAAGAAGATGACAGCTGACATATTGACCTTCTACTTGGTTTCTAACCTACAAGAAAAAAAGGTAAGGTAAAGGAGTCCCATAACCTATAAGGTCGTAGGGGAGCGAGGCGTCAGAGACCTCACTTCTCTAGGGCCAGCATATTGAGGGCGGCGCCCATCTCCTCTCCCTCGCTGCTTTACCTTCCCTGACCCTAAAGAGGGCAGGTACCCATTTATAGCTGGGTGAACTGGGGGAACTGTACTGAAGCCAAGGCGCGCAAACGGTCACCCATCCAACTGGTAACCACGCTCGACGCTGCTTAACTTGACTGGGGGAAAGCGAGTGCTCCGACCACTGAGCTATCCCGTCCCCTACAAGAAAAGACCGTTAAATACAAAACAGAACCGCAGGATTCTTCTTCACGAACAGCATGACACTGATGTCTTTCCATCTGGTGCTCAATCCTGGCAGTTAGACAGACACAGTACGGCAGATGGAAGAGGTCTGTCTGCCAAGGCGGAGGAAGACAGGGAGGAAGGGACACAGTCATACCGATTGTGGACAGTGGAGGAGGTGTGGGTGGGGCAAGCGGCTGGGTGAAAGAAGGAGGAGGACCAGAGAGAGATAGATATCTCCCCTTGTTCCCGGGGGGCAGTGCCGCTCAATCTATTTAGTGTCTGCGTCCTCACTCGGGCAAATGAAGACCACAGGCAAAGGTTTTGAAGACAGGGTGTAAGAGACGGCAACACTCTCCTGCCTCTGTCTTTTTCTGTTTCTGGTTGTTGTTTTTCTGTTTCTCCTGTTCTTTCTGTATCGTTTATGTTGCGTTTAGTTCAACCTCTGGGTTGGTATGTATTGGGATGTTGTGTGTGTGTATGTGTGTGTTTGTTGTGTGGTGTGTGTTGTGTGTGTGTGTGTGTGTTGTGTGTTGTGTGTGTTGTGTGTGTTTGGTTTGTTGTGTGTGGGTGTGCGTTTGTTTGGGTGTGTTGGGTGTGGGTGTTGTGTGTGTGAGGGCGTGAGTGTGTGTGCATGTGTGTATTTATTTTTTTAGTCTATTTTCTTTATTTATTTTAATCTTTTATTTCGAGGATAATGAAATAAGCACTGATGTGCTGTTTATATCCAGTCCCCGTGTTTATGCAGTTTTGTACAACGAAAAACGGAGACCGCAACGCTCTCCTGCCTCTATCTTTTCTGGTTCTTTATTAACCTACTGGTTTGTTTATCTTTCGTTCGGTTCAACCTCTGGTTGGTATGTATAGGGGGTATGTGTATGTGTGCTTGTGTGTGTTTGTGTGTGTGTTTGTGTGTGTGCGTGTGTGTGTTTGTGTGTGTGTGTGAGGGCGTGAGTGTGCCGGCGCGTGTGTTTGTTTGTAGAGAATGAAGTGAGAGAAGAGAGAGAGTAGAGAGAGAGAGATGTGTGTGTGTTGTGTGTGTGTGTGAGTATGCGTGTGTGTGCGTGAATGTGTGTGTGCTTGCGTGCGTGCATTAGTGTCTATGTGCATGCACTATTTAGCTTGCCATGAGAAAAAAACTGTAGTGTCTGTTCCCCCCATGCACACTACAGTGGTAAGCATTGCTGAAGTGAAAGCGAAGCAGAGCCGCAAGCCATTGCTTGCACAATTCACAGACATGGGCACACACCAACAGCTGTCTGCCTCTTTAGACACAATGGAGGACAGATCGTGACTGCGGCCATTTGCAGGCAATGAATGGAGAGCGAAAAATGGACAGAGGGTATGGGGTGAAGGAAGTCTTCCAGATCTTTCTGCCACTCAGGAAAAGGAAACGCTGTTGACCTGAACCCATGATCAGATGACGTGCAGTCTAGCGTGTGTTGTTACATCCACACCCAGTCAGTCAGTCAGTCAGTCAGCCAGTCAGTCAGTCAGTCAGTCAGTCAGTCAGCCAGTCAGTCAGTCAGTCAGTCAGTCGATCAGCCAGTCAGTCAGCCAGTCAGTCAGCCAGTCAGCCAGTCAGTCAGTCAGTCAGTCAGTCAGTCAGTCAGTCAGCCAGTCAGTCAGTCAGTCAGTCAGTCAGTCGTGGTGGATTGGTCTGAACTGAATATGAGCCATACTGTTTTGTTTTAACTGTTCTATCTTTTATCTCAAGGATAATGGAATAAACGGGCGTGTGTTTCTTTATATTCAGTCCTAGTACTTCAATGTGTGAGTGCTGGTATGCGCTATGTGTGTGTGTATGTGTGTGTATGTGTGTACGTATGTGTGTGTATGTGCATGTGTGCGTGTGTGTGCATATGTGTGTGTGCGTGCGTGTGTGTCTGTGTGTGTGTGCCTGCGTGCCTGCGTGCCTGCGTGTGTATATGTGTGTGTTATTTTTTCTCCTGCATTGTAATATATATAGAGACAAAATCAAACAAAACCTGACATTCTAAATAACTTAAAATCCTGTTAATCAATACATATATACATTTTACCCCGTATTCCTTCCTTTCAAATGTGCTCACAGACTTTCGTTTCAGTAGAACAGATCAAAAGATAAGTGAGAAGGAAAGCTGATGGGCGAACAGAGAAAAGAGTCAGTCAGAATGAAGGGTGATGGCAGGATGCAATGTGATCACAGAGCTTCAGCGGGCTGTCCAGACAGTGGGGCAGGTGTGTCAGTCCTTTGCTGACAGGCATCGCCCTGCCAACAGCCACCCCAGTGAACACACTCTTCTCCGCACGTCTCGCTGTCGCTTCCAGTTTTCCTGTTCATGCCTTCTGGTTTTAGCTGAAGGGGAAGGACTAACAAACCCTCTTTGTTGCTGCCTCTTCTGTGAGCTACAGAATCCGGGACAATTTTCTCTTATTGCATGATGATCAGTGACGATGAAGATGATGTAACCATGCTGCTGCTACGAAAGTGGGCCTGCTTTGAAGACTATGTGACAGGGCTGTACTCTATGCTTCCTATCATAATAATATACTTGCGTTAGCCGAGCACGGAGGGATGCAGGCACCTGCAGTGTTGGTCAGGTAATTCAAGCAACACTCTCAAAAACTGGCATCCGTTAAGTGGATGAAGCTCAACTGTGTGGTCCAAGTCTTCGCACTGAGCCCACAGCACACTCACTCTGGGTAGGAGCCGGATGAAGTCCGAAAAATCCTATGACTCTTATGGGACTCAAACCGGCGACCTTCCAGTCCGTAACCCAAGGCGCTAACCGCTGCACCATGGCGGCTGGTAGGAAAAGATAACTTATCAGAAGACAAGTGACGGGGACAGTGGAAACATGAGTGGCCATTAGAATGGAGGGATAAAGATGCAGAGACTTTCAAGGTTTCCTGTTTGAGCAGCTTCTGCTTTGTTTACCCTTTTCCCTCACAAGAGTCTGTGAAAGGTTTATAGTAAAAGTGGGCTAGCATCTGTTTCAGGACAGCTCCTCCTTAATTGATTTATGGGTGAGCTAATGGAATGGTGCCTGATGAATCCTGACATAGAGTATGCGAGACCCAGAGTGAGGAAATGGACCCTCAGTTCAGAAGGGGGTTGAAATTCTTGTTCGGTTGGCCATAGACTGTTTTGTGTTTATATATTTTGGAGCTGTGAATCCAAAAAATAACTCTAAACTTGTTCCACTTCATATACACAACTTAAGCAACATTCTTTAAGGAATGAGCGAAGACAGAATTATTGAGGGGAGGATGGAAGGGATTTATGAATCTGCAGTCATCTTATTTCTTCATCTTTGCCTCGATAGAAATTATGTTTCTTGGTATTAGTTGTACGAAATTCTTTCTCCTTTCTTTCATCTCCCGTGTTCCTCGCTCTTCTTACTGTTGTCCCCGCTAACCTTGTGTCTGCTGTCTTTATGTCTGCTCTTTCTTTCTGACTTCATTGCTGCTGTTACAGCTTCTTACTCGATGCTGCTCGCCTAGGATCCATTTGTTCTAACATCACGAATGATTTGATGTGGTTGGCTCGTTTGGTTCAATATCCAGGACCTAGAAAAAAGATTCTATGCCACACCACACTACACCCCCACAACATGCACATCGCCAATCCACAACCTGCTAGACAGACTGACACCACTCTTTCTTTTCTTCTTACATTTTCTAGATAAAAACTGATCTTTCTTTGCCAGGATTTTTGTATACTTTTTTAAAGGTTTATTTGTGTGTGTGTACCTTTTTATGTCTGTGTCTGTTTGTGTGTGTGCTTTCAGGTCTTTTGTTTTATTATATTCATTCAAAGCAATGTCAGATATAAGCTTTACTTTCACCTCACTTATATTCTCTAATCTGAGCATACATCACCCGCCCTCATTAACAAGGTGCCATTAAACAACAGGCAGACAGTGGGATTGCGGGTCCCCGGGAACTGAAAATGTCATTCCTGCTCCATCTTTCTTCCCAAGTTTGCAGACATCAACGTCAAACTGAACCGATTATAATTATTCTGTGCAAAGCCTTTGGAAAAGAAAATGTCAATTGAACTCTCATCCCTTTTGCAACCATGCAGGATTAAAAATGAAATTTCGTTCAGGTTTTCAAATCCTGATTCCTCTTCTTCTTCCTCCTTTTTTCTTCCTCCTTTTCTTCTTGTTCTTGTTCTTGTTCTTCTTTCTTTCTTTCGTTCTTTCTTCTTCATCAAATACATGCAGGATTCCTTTCTTTGGACAACCGTCATCTATCTTTGCTAATATCTGGAAGATGGACGGACAGCTCAGTGGTCAGAGCACTCGCTTTCCGCCAGCCAAGTTAAGCAGCGTGGAGTGTGGTCATCACTTGATTGGGTGACCATTTGCGCACCTTGGCTTCATCGCAGTCCCCCAGTTCACCCAGCTGTAAATGGATACCTTCCCTCTTTAGGGTCAGGGAAGGTAAAGCAGCGAGGGAGAGGAGATGGACGCTGCCCTCAATATGCTGGCTCCTTAGAGAAGCCGAGGTCTCTGATGCCTCTCTTCTCTACGACCACATAGGTTATGGGACACCTATATTATTTATTAATTCCTTTTTGTTCGAGCATAATGGAATAAGCACTCACTTTACATCCAGTTCCTGTGTGCATGCGGTTTTTGAAAATTTTGTCTTCCGTTCCCTTTCGCACAAAATGACCCCCTTCTCCATAACGTGGACCAAGGTTTGAAAAATGTGTTGCAAGATGTTTCATACACGGAACCTCGGTTTATAGTATCATCCAATGTTTTATTTATTTATCTTATATGGAGGATAATGGAAGAAGCACTTATGTGCCATTTTACATCCAGTCCCCGTGCGTATGCGGTTTTTGTAAATTTTGTCATCTGTTCCCACCGGCACACAATGGCCTACTCTTACAAAAAGTGGTACAGGATTTAACGTGTGTACAAGATGTTTTGCATGCGTTCGCACACGGGACCGCGGTTTATAGTCTCATCCAATGTGAGAAACATAGCGACAGAGTAGAGACGGGTGTAGATGGATGGTTGAGGTGATGGAGTAAGTGGGGGTGGGTGGGCAGTGGGGGGTGGGGGTGGGTGGGGCGTGGGGGAAATTGGCTGGGGAAGGATGGAGATGTATCTCTCTCCTCCCTCAGGGCAGCACACTTCCATCTGTTTTGTGTCTGTGTCCTCACTTCTGAAATTAAATGCCACGGGGCAGAGGGGATTTTTTCGTTGTTTTTTTTTTAAAGACATAGATAGCGGGATTGGACCACCCTCCCACTTCTCACCTTTTCTTCCCCTTTGTCCCCCTCATCCTCTTATGTTACATCTCTTTGATATAATTATTTCAACTACTCTATTCGTCTGTGTGTGTGTGTGTGTGTGTCGCGCGCGCGCGCGCGCGTGTATGTGTGTGTGTGTGTGTGCGCGCGCTCGCGCGTGCGTGTGTGTATGTGTGTGTGGTGTGAATGCGTCTATTTTTTAAAATTATTTTATATAGAGGATAAGCACTTATGTGCTTTTTTACATCCAGTCCCCGTGTGTATGCGGTTTTTGTATATTGTCATCTGTTTCCACCGGCACAAAATGGCCTACTCTTACGAAAAGCGGAACAGGATTTTAACGTGTGCGCAAGATGTTCTGCGTGCGTGCGTTCGTACACGGGACCTCAGTTTATAGTCTCATCCGAAAGACATTTGGGGAGAGTGGAGTCTGCACTGATGTTAACTTCAGGGGAAAATATCCCCCTTAAACGGGAATCAAACCCGGGTCGTCAGATTGCGAGCGCATTGTTCTAACCACAAGGCTATCCCGTCTCCCCCTTATGTATGTATATGTGTGTATGTATGTATGTGTGTATGTATGCGCGCGCGCGCGCGCGCGTGTGTGTGTGTTATGTGCGCGCACGCCCGCGAGTGTGCGTGTGAGTGTGAGTAAGCTTTCCACGCAAAAAATACCCATTGTCTACATACCAGTACACACCAAAGGGTTTTGTAAACGGAGCGGTAAGCACAGCAGGGTCCAGCTTTTGTTGTTGTTGTAGTGGTTGTGATTATATTGACATTATATTTACATCCCCATCCGAGTGGAGACTTCCCAGGTTAGGGACAGAAGGTTCCAGACAAAGGCTTCGTGATTTATAGACAGACATCCACACACAACACAGAAGGAAGGAGACAGAAAGGAAGACCAAAAGCAACGTGGAGGAGGACTGCAGAAAGTGAGATGAAGGCCATGCAGCAGCACTCTTGGGATCAGTGACTAGGTTGGCCCAGGATAGGCAGGAGTGGAAGCGCTTTGTTGCTGCCCTACACACCACTGGGTGTAATGGTTAAAGATGATGATGACACAAAACACAACACAATACCACCACAGCCCCACCCACCCCTCCACCCCCTCCTAGATCCTCCTCACAATCAGGGACAGATCGTGTCTGTGGCCATTTGCAGACAATGCCTGGGGGGACAAAAACTGGAAAGAGGGTATGGAAGGGGGGGGGGGGGGAGGTGAACAAAATCTTTAAGGTATTTGTTTCATTCAAGTTTAACGTTGACAGCCAGTTCTTTGGCTGATTGCGTCCTTTCAACAGAATCATCGCCCGAGGACAATTCAAAAGTGAAGGGGTGGGGGGGGGGGGGGGGGGGGGGGGGGAAGGGAGGAGGAGGAAGGAAACGTGGAGGGTGGGGATGGTGGTGAGGGTAGACAGGTTTGAAGAACAGCATTTTAAAAAAGGGGTGTTAAGGGCAGCATGTTGATATGGAGTTTTAAGAGCATGTTAAGATGGGGTGTTAAGAGCAGCATGTGAAGATGGGGCGTTAAGAGCAGCATGGTACGATGGGATGTTAAGATGTTAAGAGGGGGTGTTAAGATGGGGTGTTAAGAGCAGCATGGTACGATGGGATGTTAAGAGGGGGTGTTAAGAGCAGCATGGTAAGATGGGGTGTTAAGAGCAGATTGTTAAGAAGGGGTGTTAAGAGCAGCATGGTAAGAAGGAGTGTTAAGAGCAGCATGGTAAGATGGGGTGTTAAGAGCAGTACGTTAAGATGGGGTGTTCATGACCACTCTGCTCAATGCCAATCATGCACACTGACCTAGTCAGACTGATGGAGGATGCAGAGGCGCATAGTTCACAGATGCCTCAGTGCCTGTAGTCCACTGCTGCAGCCTGTTAAGCTATGCACAGGGCTTAGCCCACCCACTCCTGTGTAAGCCATGAAATATAGATTAGAAGACAGACACAAATTGAACAAGAGCAAGTGAGAGTAGGGGAAGGGAGAAAAAGAGAGAGAGAGAGAGACACACACAGACAGACAGACAGACAGACAGAGACAGAGAGAGAAACAGAGACAGAGAGAGACAGACAGAGAGACATACACAGAGAGAGAGAGAGAGAGAGAGAGAGAGAGAGAGAGAGAGAGAGCGACACACAGACAGACATACAGAGAGAGAGGCAGAGAGAGAGAGCGACAGACAGACAGACAGACAGACAGACAGAGAGAATGAATGAAGGATCTTTGAATAATCTTTATTTCCCAAGGGTAAATAGATAGATATATAGATAGATAGATAGATAGATAGATATAGATAGATAGATAGATAGATAGATAGATAGATAGATAGATAGATAATAGATAGATAGATAGATAGATAGATAAATAGACAGATGATAGAAAGATAGAGAGACAGACAGACAGAGAAACAGAGAAAGAGGCACAGAGAGAGAGAACTCTGAATATCTGAAATAGTTTAATAGTACATTGGCCTCAGGCCACAATGCATCAACAGGGAGTGAAGGGGGGAGGGAGAGTAGCAACAGAGGAGAGTAGTGATGTCACAAACACACTATAAAATCAGCATTAAACTTGCACTCACATGTCTGTATACTCAATACTGTTCTTTCTATGTCAGCATCATAGGGCTGTAACTTGGCATCTCTATACACTTTCAGTCACTTGGCACTTGGGGGACGGGATAACCTAGTGGTTAGAACATTGCGCTCGCAATCTGCCGACCCGGGTTCGATTCCCGTTCAAGGGGATATTTTCCTCTAGAGTTAACATCAGTGCAGGCTCCACTTTCCCCAAAAGTCCTTTGGATGAGACTATAAACCGAAGTCCCCGTGTGCGAACGCACGCAGAACATCTTGCGCACACGTTAAAACCCGATTCGCTTTCGGAAAAGTAGGCTATTGTGGGCCGGTGGGAACGGATGATAAAACTGACAAAACTGCATACACACAGGATCTGGATGAAAAAAAAAGCACATGAGTGCTTATTCCAATAT
>CM054163.1:9883888-9911388 GCA_028751875.1 Rapana venosa
CATTCTATAAAATAAAGCAGTAATTCTTCTTGACGTAAAAACATTTACACAAGCTTTTGAATGGTTCACGACTGTTAAATTATCGGTATTAATTGCAGTTCTAGTTAAAAATCTCTCATTTTGCTGATTAGTTTCTGTGATCTTTCTCCATGATTTTTGTTCTAGTAAGCTGTACCCCTCTTTTAAGGATAAAGGTACATGCAATTCTATTGCATCCCGTCCATGTTTTACACCTTTTTTGGCAGCTCTATCTGCCCACTCATTTGGAAAGAATGCAGTGTGTGAAGGCACCCAACAAAAATTCACACTTATGCCCTTTAAGGTTAAGAGATGGATCACATGTTTAATTTCTAATATAATTTTCGAAGTTTTCTTATAACATGGGGATTTTAAAGCATACAATACCGACTTAGAATCAACGCAAAGAAGGATTTGGAATATATACAATGGCAAATCAAGAATATAAGTAAGACCCATTAATATTGCTGTTAGTTCTGCTGTAAATATCGAGTGATATTTACCAACATAGTTTGATTTTTCAATTTTCAACGCTGGTATAACAAAAGCAGAACCTGTTTCTTGATTATCTAGACGTGATCCGTCTGTATAAATTTGTAAATGGTCAAAATACTTATGATGAATGTGGGATCGGACATCAGAAACCATTATATTCAAATTGTCATTCTTATTTACATTAGACACCTCTATGTCAAAGTGTGCTTTATTCATCTCCCATGATGGGCAAGGTAAGATTGCTTCTCGTGTGTCTATGCTGTGTTGATTAACTTCAGAGTTTTGTACCAGATCAGACACATATGTACTTATGGGCATTAGAGAGGAAATATATTTCGCTCTTTTAGGAAAATCCAATTCTGATTAAACTTCTATTTCTTCCGAAATAAAGTTGTATGTATGTATGTATGTATGTATGTATGTATGTATGTATGTATGTATGTATGTATGTATGTATGTATGTATGTATGTATGTATGTGTATATATGTATGTATGTATGTATGTATGTATGTATGTTTGTATGTGTGTATGTAAGTATGTGTGTATGTTTGTATGTATGTATGTATGTATGTATGTATGTATGTATGTATGTATGTATGTTATGTATGGATGGATGGATGGATGGATGTGTGTATGTATGTATGTATGTATGTGTATGTATGTATGTGTGTGTATGTGTATGTGTGTATGCATGTATGTATGTATGTGTGTATGTATGTATGTATGTGTGTATGTATGTGTGTATGTATGTATGTTTGTATGTATGTATGTTTGTATGTTTGTATGTATGTATGTATGTATGTGTGTTAATTTGTTCTTGTATTTGACGTCAGTTTTCTATCAGTGATATTAGACGAGATAAAAACAACTACCTATAGCAGAAAGAATACAAAACCCTATGGAAAGAGTTTTATGTTCCAGCGTGGGATTAATATATCAATGTAACGCCGAAAAGTGAAAATATGGAAATCAATATTAAAGAACTTCATAAAGAAACGCAAAAAGTGGGTTATGTAGAGAAGACTCAGAAATAGCAAAAGTAATATTTTCTTCCGACATAGTTACATCCATATTTTCTTCAGAAGCATTTTGTCTTAAACGGTTTTTTGGGTAAGAAACCACGAAGCTCCCGACGAAAAAATAAACAGTGCTCCAAAGAAAATAGTTCTTCATAAATGCACGTAACAATTTCTTATACAAAACTTTATTTTGAGAGCACTAAGTCGTATTCTGTAAGAAGTGGTGGTAATCAGTCTCGCATAAAATACCAAAGAAAACGATGTTTTTTGTCTGAAAGCATGATTTGAATTAGCTATACTGTTCTGTAATACAAGTGTCACATTTGTACGATCATGAAGTCGCTTTAAAGAAGTTTTCTCTAACAAAAGGAAGGATTCCTTGCCTGAAGGACTTACAAAAACTTCAGAAGATTGTTCTAAGCTGTGTGTGCCTTTTTTGCTGCTCTATCAGCTTCTTCGTTACCATAGAGACCAACATCGAGAGGGCTCCCTACAAAAAAATGACATCTGTACATTTTATTCCCAGGCAGTGTATCAAATGATTGAAATCAATAATTAATTGGGGTCTTGTTTCAATATCAAAGGATTCTAAGGCTTGTCAAACAGATTTTGAAACAAAACACCGGTCAGATTCATCAATAAATTATTATAATCCGAAGGAAAGAGACAGCAACAAGTTCAGCTGCAAAGATTGACAAATTGTTTTCCAACAAAAAAAACTTAACTTTAGTGCTGGAGTGGTGACAGCTGCACAAGCGTCTTTATCATTTAATGATAATAATAATAATAATGATAATAATAATAATAATAATAATAATAATAATAAAAATAAAATAAACATAATAATAACATTAATAATGTATGGAATTTATATAGCGCTGAATCTTGTACAGCAACAAATCAAAACTTTGAACCATCTGTGAAAATAAGGAGATGACTGTGGTAGTTTTTAGCAACGTGCTCTCTAGTGGTCGCTATGGCAATATTGACATGTTCTTCTTTTCTTATGTCAGTTTAACTAATGACAAATGTAGCTTTCAACATTTCCAATGTTGGTATAGGTGTCCATTCTGGTGTGCGTTTTATGTTTGTTTGTTTGTTTTTGAAAGTTCTTTTACATTAACTCCAGCTTGTTGTATTAAGTCAACAGTACAGGTTGCGTGGTTACTTATGAGGAAATATTCCACGCTCGTTTTTGAAAATCATTTTAAGATCCTAGTGTGATTTCCTTCCCCCTAAAACTATTTGTTTTTCAAGATTCAAGATTTCATTTCAAGGTCCCCTAGGGATACAACACAAATTCATTCCAGAATGAAGAGTACAGATTATGGATATGAAAAACAGAAAGAACATTCAAAATACAGAAAAAGAACAAGTCAACATGATGTTTAGATATATCAACAATCAATTACACGAGCTCTCTCTCTCTCTCTCTCTCTCTCTCTCTCTCTCTCCCCTCTCTCCTCTCTCTCTCTCTCTCTCTCTCTCTCTCTCTCTCTCCTCTCTCTCTCTCTCTCTCTGTCTCTCTCTCTTGTTGTTATATCATTTACTTTCATTGCAATAACTGATGTAAAATAAGTCATTTTCATTTTTGTCTCTGACTTTTAAAAAAAAAGATGGGCTGATTTCTTCGTTTGGTTGTTGAAATGCATGGCTGTGCGAGTGTGGATGGTGGTAATGTGAATATATCTTTATGTGAAAGGGAAATTTTTATGTGTATAGATATGTAATTAGTCAATTTGTATTCAATGGCTGGTTTATTATATAATTGAATGATACTGTGAGTTGTTGATTGCATGTATAACTAAGTGGTTAAGTTTTTGTTAGCTTTTTTGGGTAGTTTTTATACATTTCTTCATGTTTGTTTGCCTTTTGGTGTGTGGTTTTTTTCTTCTTTAGGACCTGGTGTAAAGAAGCCCCTGGCTTATCCATTTACCCTCATTAAAACATTGAGTTCGAGTTGAGTTTTCTCTCTCTCTCTCTCTCTCTCTCTCCTCTCTCCTCTCTCTCTCTCTCTCTCTCTCTCTCTCTCTCTCTCTCTCTCTCTCTCTCTCTCTCTCTCTCTCTCTCCCTCTCTCTCTCAGCACATCATGTTTCAGTAATGATGATGCTCTAATGACAAAGTTTGAAACTGCTAGTTTTTGATTTCCTGTTTCCTTATTGGATGCAGGACTGGGCACACCCAATCACGTGCCCCTATGCCCACCAGATCATGTGTGTGTGTGTGTGTGTGTGTGTGTGTGTGTGTGTGTGTGTGTGTGTGTGTGTGTGTGTGTGTGTGTGTGCGTGTGCGTGCGTGCGTGCGTGTGTGTGTGTGTGTGTTTATTTTTATTCTTATTTATTTATTTTTATTCATTTTATTCTTTTACATCGAGGATAATGGAATAAGCACTTATATGCTTTTGTTACATCCAGTCCCCGTGTGTATACGGTTTGTAAATTCTGTCATCTGTTCCCACCGGCACACAATGGCTTACTCTTACGAAAAGCGGAACAGGATTTAACGTATGCGCAAGATGTTCTGCGTGCGTTCGCACACGGGGCCTTGGTTTATAGTTTCATCCAAAGGACGAAGGGCTGTGTGTGTGTGTGTGTGTGTGTGTGTGTGTGTGTGTGTGTGTGTGTGTGTGTGTGTGTGTGTGTGTGTGTGTGTGTGTGTGTGTGTGTGTTATTTTGTTTTCCTTTTGTCATGTTTTGATTATTTTGTATTTATAGTTATTATCTCCATACATCTCTGTCTGCGTGACTGTTCTTACCGAAAATTATTCCCAAATCCTACCGTAATTTGCTCCATCTGATTTTATCATGTTGTTGCTAGTTGTAGCGTAGAGAGTCAGCATGATCATATCACTATTATCACCAAAACATCCAACATATTTCATTATTTGTCCAAATCTTCAAACTAGTTGTACATAATACCTACAGTCCCAGATAACCTGGGGTGGATCGGTGGTCTAGAGGTAACGCGCCTGCCTAGAAAGCGAAAAGTCCGGGTTGGAAGTGTGCGGTGGTTCGATCCCCGTCTTGGCCACCCACCCATCCCCCTCCTCCCATCCTTTAGACCAAGATTGATGGTCTGGGTGCTAGTCTTTCGGGTAAAACAATAAACCTAAGTCCCGTGTGTTACATACAATTATCTAGCGCACGTAAAAGAACCCACGGCAACAAGGGAGTTGTCCCTGGAAACAATTTATGTACAAAAAAGTCACTCTGATAGGGAAACAAATGTAGTTGCAGACAGGATAAAAGTATGTGGCGCTGCTCTTGTGGCGACGCGACGCTCTCCCCGTAGAGAGCAGCCCAAATTTCACGCAGAAAAATCTACCGTGACTTAAAGTGGTATGAAATGGGACATCTTCGAGTTCGGCATGGAGGTTCATGGAAGCAACAGGACTCCTCCTCCTCCTCAGGCCAGCTGATGCACAGTCATGTTTCGCTAATCAGGTGGCTCTCTGTTTCACAAGAATCCAATATGTAAAAAAGTGATTGTAAGTGTTCCTCTTTGCTAAGGAAACTAATGATACTAGATGTCTACTTTTTTTACTTTGAAAGACCACACTCTTCTCATTATTACTCTTAATATGTCAGGTATATCCAAAATCGTATAAAATAGGACCATTTTTTACTTTCTGGTTTTCCTATTTCTGTCTCTCTGTCTCTGTGTTTCTCTCTCATAATCTGTGCCTGCCTGCCTGCCTGTCTGTGCCTTTGACTATTTATCTCTCTCTCTCTCTCTCTCTCTCTCTCTCTCTCTCTCTCTCTCTCTCTCTCTCTCTCTCTCTCTCTCTCTCTCCTCTCTCTCTCTCTCTGTGTGTGTGTGTGTGTGTGTGTGTGTGTGTGTGTGTGTGTGTGTGTGTGTGTGTGTGTGTGTGTGTGTGTGTGTGTGTGTGTGTGTGTGTGTGTATGTGTTGTGTGCGTGTTGTGTTTGAGGTGTGTGCACGCACGCATGAATGCATGTTTTCATGCATGTGTGTATGCGCATGCACGTGCGAATATGCGCAAGTGCGCTTTTTGTGTGTATATACATGCTTTTTCTATGCAGGAATGTAATATTTATAAGAGATGAAGACATGGGTAGTTGACATTTTTAAATGGCGTAACTTCTGCTCCTGTTGATGCAGCTGTATCACATAACACACACACACACACACACACACACACACACACACACACATACACACACACATACACACACATATATATATTTATATATATATATATATTTATATACATATATAGACACATATATATATATATATATATGACACACACACACATAAATATATATAATTATATATATATAGACACACACACACACACACACACATATATATATATATATATATATATATATATATTTTATATATATATATATATATATATATATATAATATATATATATATATATATATATAGACACACACATATATATATATATATATATGTATATATATATATATATATATATATATGTATATATACATACATACATACATACATTTTTTCCTTGAAAACTTCATTAAAAAGGTAGTACGTAGTGAGTAGATAAACATATGTGTCTTTATCTTAAAGTTCATTTTTTATACAGACGGTCAAATTAATAACAGCACATTGGTAGATAAAAAATGGGAAGCAAGTCTGACTGGAAGAATGGAAAGCAAGGTCATTCCAAACCCAGGACTTTGCCACATTGTGTCAACATTATGACACAGCTTCAGCTGGGGACTGGACGTGGAGGCAGCTCCACCATTCCTCCTCCACCACCACCACCAGCCATCCACCTGCAAATATCCACCCTCCACTCCCCCCAACTCTGCCCTGCATGTCTGTCCTTCATGTCCAATCCCCTGTCCTCGCCTTGTTGGTTTTAGCCAGCAGGGGAGGGAAGAAAAAGAAAGTGTGGCATAAAGAGAAAGGAAGGGGAAGAATGGAGTCATGAGGGATGAAGAGATTTAAGACATCACGATGGAGAGACTGTCTAGTTTTTCTATCGAGCAAGTTTGGCTTTCTTTGCGTCCCCCCAAAAAAGAGACTGTGAAAGGTTCATAGCAAAAGCAGGCTAGCATCTATCCTCTGTGTTGTTTAGGCATTTTTTTACCAATTGATTTGTAGTTGAACCCAATGGAATGGAGTCTGAAGAAGACTGACATAGGGCATGCAAGTGTGAGAGTGAGAAACGGGCCTTCAATTCAGAAGGGGCTAGGACTTTGTTTGTTTTGGCAATACACTGTTTTGTTTATGCATTCTGGCTGTCAGTATAGAGGATAACGTTAAAATCTGCTGAAAGAATTCTTTCTATAATATTTAACAGCTCGTAAATAAAAAATAAAAAACAAAGATAGAAACATCAATTTGGGATTCATGAATTTGTAGTTCTCTCTCTCCCCCTCTCTTTTTCTTTCTCTGTCTCTGTCATGGCGTGTATATAAATTTTCCTCAGTCTTCTCCATCAGTTTTCTTTCTCTGTCATCTTTCCTTATCTTACATTTTATCTATCCTCTACTTTTTTCATCCATTTCTATCTGTCTACATTTTTTGCTATTATGGCATCTACCCTTCAACCGCTCTCCTGTCATTTTCTCCTTTTCTCGCCTCACCCCTTCACTGAAGCGGAGGCTGGAGGGAGTAATTGTCCCCTGACCCTCAGAGAAGAGAGCTGTCTCTCTGACAGTACACTGCAGTACCAAGACCAGACACGTGCACTCAACCGATCCAGTGCTGGCTAGACAGGCTTTTAATATCAGAATGTCTTTTGTCTTCAAGTCTTCCTGGTCTTCTATACTTTTTAGGTAACGTTTTCTAGACTAAATATCATTCTTTCTGTGAAACTATTTTTTTCTTACAGTCGGGCTTATTTTTCATGTTAGTATTGCAGAATTGCTGCTTTTGTCATTTTTTACCCCTCCCTGCCCCCTACCCCAAAGAAAAAAAAGAAATGTGTGACGCTTATTCGTTTTGATGGACAGTATTTTCTTACACACTTTTCCATCTTCATACATTTTTTTCATCTGAAGCATAAAATGTTGTTAAGTCCCACTCCCAACACCCCCCTCTCTCTCTGTCCTCACTCCCCTCCGTTTCTCTGTCTGTCTCTCTGTCTATCTTTGTCTATCTCTGTCTGTTTGTCTGTCTGTCTGTCTCTGTCTCTCTATCTGTCTATCTGTCTGTGTGTCTCTGTCTCTTTCTATCTGTCTCTCTCTCTCTTTCCCATCTCTCTCTGTCTCTCTCTGTCTGTCTCTGTGTCTCTCTCTGTCTCTCTCTGTATTTGTCTGTCTGTCTCTCTCTGTGTCTGAAGTCTGTAGATGAAGAAGTAACACATTGTCCTACTAGACATCACCAGATAGACAGACAAGAAAACTATAAATGGAAAAAACCCGAATTGACTGGCAGTTAGAAGCTAGCAGGTAAAAAAAGTCTCAGAAGATGGTATGTGGGGTCATCCCTGATGGCAACAGCCGGCCAGATGGATATGAAGAAAAATGGCCACAAAAGAGTCAGACCATGACAGGAAAATCGAAATCCAATAAGTTGATCAGACTTTTAGAATTCTGCAGCTCATGAAAAGAGCAAAGAAAGTGTTTCCCTGGCAACCACTCCACCATGATTTCTGGCTGTCAGTATAGAGAATAACGTTAAAAGCTGCTGAAAAAAGTTCTTTCTATAATGTTTAACAGCTTTTAAATAAGAAAAAGAATAACCATAGATGTAAACATCGTTTTGGGATTCATGAATTTGCTGTTCTCTCTCTCTCTCACTCTATCTCTCTCCCTCTCTCTCTCTCTCTCTCTCTCTCTCTCTCTCTCTCTCTCTCTCTCTCTCTCTCTCTCTCTCTCTCTCTCTCTCTCGCTCTCATGGCTTGTATATAAATGTTCCTCAGTCTTCTTCATCTGTTTTCTTTCTCTGTCACCTTTCCTCATCTTACGTTCTATCTATCCTCTACTTCTATTCATCCATTTCGTTCAGTCTTCCATTCTCTGTTGTTGTGGCATCTCCGTTTCAACCACTCTCCTGTCATTTGCTCTTTCTCACATCACCCCTTTCACTGAAGCTGAGGCTGGAGGGAGTGATTGTCCCCTAACCCTCAGAGAAGAGAGCTGTCTGTCTGACAGTACACTGCAGTACCAAGACCAGACACCTGTACTCAACCGATCCAGTGCTGGCTAGACAGGCTTTTGATATCAGAATCTGTCTTTTTCTCTTCGAGTCTTCCTGGTTTTCTATCCTTTGTAGGTTACGTTTTCTAGACTGACTAATATCCTTTCTTTGAAACTTTTCCCCTTACAGTCAGGTTTATTTTTCATGTTAGTATTGCTGTATTGCTGCTTTCATCAGTATTTACCCCTTCCTGCCAACCCCCCTAGAAAAAAAAAGAATTGTGTGACGCTTATTCGTTTTGTTGGATAGTATTTTCTTACACATTTTTCCCTCTTCATACATTATTTTTTATCTGAAGCATAAAATGTTGTTAAGTCCCACTCCCCCCCCCCTCTCTCTCTCTCTCTCTGTCCTCATTCCCCTCCGTCTCTCTGACTGTCTGTCTGTCTCTGTCTCTCTATCTGTCTATCTGTCTGTGTGTCTCTGTCTCTTTCTCTCTGGCTCTCTCTGTTCCCCATCTCTCTATGTCTCTCTATGCCTCTCTCTGTGCCTCTACTATCTGTACTTGAGGGGTTATTCTTCTGTTCATAAATGTTTCTTATGCAACATGTTTTGGAATGTTGATTATACACACACACCCCCTTCATGAGGGGCCAAGGCCTATAATGAATAAAACTTTCGCATTCGCATTCGCATTTTCTCTGTATCTGTCTGACTGTCTGTTTCTCTTTGTGTCTCTCTGTGTCTTGAGTTTGTAGATAAAGAAGTCACACATTTTCCTACCAGACATCATCATCAGACAGACAAGAAATGAAAAAAACCCGAATTTACTGGCAGTCAGAAGCTAGCAAGTGAGAAAGTCTCAGAAGATGGTATGTGGTGCCATCCCTCACATCACATTACCTCGGTTTACTGATTATTGATGATGCTGGAATTCGAAAATAACTTTACTATTGTGAATCGGAACAAGAATAAAACATGAGTGTTACCTCTTGCTCTAAACTTAAAATGCAAGAATAAAAAATGGCAGTGTTTTTGAGCAAGTTTGGCTTTCTCTACACCCCCCCCTCCCCATGATAATGTGAAAGGTTCATTGCAAAAGCAGGCTAGGATCCATCTCACTGCATTTTAAGGCAGTTCCTTTTCAATTGATTTGTGGCTGAACCCAATGGAATGGAGTCTGATGAGGACTGACATAGGGAATGCAAGTGTGAGAGTGAGAAATGGGCCTTCAATTCAGAAGGGGCTGAGACTGTGTTTGTTTTGGCCATACACTGTTTTGTTTATGCATTCTGGCTGTCAGTATAGAGAATAACGTTAAAATCTGCTGAAAGAATTCCTTCTATAAGGTTTAAAACTTTTTTTATAAGAAAAAGGATAAACAAAGATGCAAATATCGTTTTGGGATTCATGAGTTTGCAGTCCCCTCTCCCCCTATCTCTCTCTCTCTCTCTCTCTCTCTCTCTCTCTCTCTCTCTCTCTCTCATGGCTTTCTCTTCATGTTTTATTTCTCTGTCATCTTTCCTCAATCTACTTTCTATCTATCCTTTCTATTCTCTCTTGACAAATATGGCCTACTGCTTTCAAGATATCCAAAACCGGATGATAGAGAACAAGTTACAACTAAACGATGATAAAACTGAAGCCATGCTTGTAGGGACCAAACACAAACTCTCTTCCGTTACAACAGCTTCAATAGAAATCCGCAATACATCAGTCTCTCTACCCACTGCTGTAAAGTATCTAGGCATCATTATTGACAACACACTCTCTATGCAAAAATTCATCATCCAGACCTGCCCGTTGAGCTACTATCAATTACGGCATATTAGTGCAATTTGAAAGTACCTGCCCACAGACCCAACATCCAAACTCGTGGCATGTCTCATTCTTTCACGTCTGGACTATTGCAATTCTCTTCTGGCTGGTCTGCCAGCATCATCTATCCACTCCCTTCAACGTATTCAAAATTTTGCAACTTGACTATTCCTAAGAAAAAAAATCTGAGCACATTACCCCTCTCTTGCAATCTCTCTACTGGCTGCCTGTGCCACAAATAATAAACAATAAGATCAGTACTCTCTGTTACAAATGTTTCCACAAAACAGCTCCCTCCCACCTCTGTAAATGTCTTCACCTGTTCACCCCTTCTCGTTCCCTTTCGCTCTGCTGCAGATTCCTTGTGCTTACGAATATCTAGATTCAGCCAGTCCACTGTCGGCCATCGCTCTTTCTCTGTTTCTGGTCTATCGATTTGGAATGGCCTCTCTATCTCTCTTCGCCAAAGGCTTTCTTGTGACACTTTATAATCCCGCCTCAAGACGTATTTGTTTCAAACCTAAGAATTTCCTCTCCTGTTTCATTTCATAGCAATCCCTGTTTTTCAACTCACCCTGCCAAAGTGTATAACCTGTGTGTGTGTGTGTGTGTGTGTGTGTGTGTGTGTGTGTGCTTGGACTTGTTAGAACTATTACTTGCTATTGGTTGTATGACTGGGTAAGAATGAGTTGAGTGCAAGTGCTTTGATTTGTCTGTGCAAGATGCAGCCTTGTATAAATTCCATTTATTATTATGATTATGATTATGATTATGATTATGATTATTATTATTATTATTATTATCTTCTACTTTTATTCCTCTATTTCTTTCTGTCTTCCATTCTCTGTTGTTTTGGCATCTCCGTTTCAACCGCTCTCCTGTCATTTGCTCCTTTTCTCGCATCACCCCTTCACTGAAGCTGAGGCTGGAGGGAGTAATTGTCCCCTGACCCTCAGAGAAGAGAGCTGTCTGTCTGACAGTACACTGCAGTACCAAGACCAGACACGTGCACTCAACCGATCCAGTGCTGGCTAAACAGGCTTTTAATATCAGAATCTGTCTTTTTCTCTTCAAATCTTCCTGGCTGTTCTTATTGTGTATGTTTTGTTTTCCAGACTTACTAATAGTCTTTCAGTGAAACTTTTTTTTTACAGTCGGGTTTTGCTTTTCATTTTAGTATTGTTGTATTACTGTTTTTATTTGTGGATTGTTCAAAAAAAATTGGTATGTGATGATTATTATTTTTTATGACAGTATTTTCTTACCCACTCCACCCCACCCGCCCCCAATCCCGCCCTTCGCCTATTTCTTTTATCTGAAGCATAACAATTTGTTAAGTCTTTCTCTATTTTCCTCCTCCCCGTCAACCCCACCTCTCTCCATGTCTTCATACCTTTCCGTCTCTCTCTCTTTCTCTATCTGTGTGTGTGTGTGTGTGTGTGTGTGTGTGTGTGTGTGTGTGTGTGTGTGTGTATTTGTCTCTGTCTCATGTCTGTAAGTACGTAGATATGTCACTCATTGACCTACCAGACATCACCAGATAGACAGAAAATCTGCTGAAAAAATTCTTTCTATAATGTTAAACAGCTTTTTCTGATAAGAAAAAGAATAAACAAAGATGCAAACATCATTTTGGGATTCATGAATTTGTAAATCTCTCTCTCCCCCCTCTCTCTCTCTCTGAAATTTTTATCTTGTTATTTGCTGATGATGTTCTTCTGCTATCTTATTCAGTAATAGGTCTTCAGCAATAATTGAACATTTTAAAAGGTACTGCTAACAGACTTGGCCTCAGTGTGAATTTTGACAAGTCGAAGGTTATAGTATTCAGGAAAGGTGGATACATTTCATCGAAAGAAAAATGGCTATATGGTAACACAAAATTGGGGATAGTCAATTGTTACAAGTATTTAGGAGTTATCTTTTCCACTGGCTTAACTTTTTCATATGCATTAGATGATATGGCTCTTAGAGCAAGAAAAGCAACTGTTTGTATTTTGAAACTGATATGGACAGTTGGCGACAAGTCACCATCATTATTTTTAAAATTGTTTGACTACCAAATTCAGCCAATGTTAACATATGGCTCTGAAGTTTGGGTGCTAATGGCAGACCACAAGACTATTGAACGTGTTCATACATTTGCGTTGAAAAGGCTACTCAATGTCAGTATAAGAACACCTAATGCTCTAATTTATGCAGAGACTGGAAGATATCCACTCTATGTAATTACTCACACTAGATGTATAAAATATTGGCTGAAGATGATGACAATGCCTGAACACAGATTTCCGCTAAAAGCTTACAAAATGTGGTACAACCTTCATTGCAAGCAATAAGAATAATTGGGTCTCCAAAATATGTTTCACATTGTATCGTTATGGGTTTGTTCATGTGTGGGAAAACCAAGGGGTCACATATATTAATGTCTTTTTGCGTAAATTCAGACAGAGACTTATAGATTGTTTTCATCAGGACTGGAATAGTGATGTCTCTGGAGAACGATTTTCATTTTATACATCCTTTAAATCTGTTCCTGGTCTCCCACAAGCCGTGTTTGAAGTGAAGAATTATGCTGTAAGAAAACAGTTGTTACGTTTTAGGTTAGGTGTCTCACCATTAAAAACTCATAGATATCGACATGTTGCTCAATTAGTAGAAAGTTAATTTTGTCCATTTTGTAAAGATGCTCTTGAATCGGACGTTCACTTTTTGTTGGTGTGTCCAGTATATTGTGAAATTAGGGGAAAATACTTACCTCGTAAATTTTTCTCACGACCATCAGGGTTTGCAGCGACACTTCTGATGGCCAGTGAAAAACATTCTAAAGCACTTGCATGGTATATATTCGAAGCTTTTCAAAATAGGCGAAATGAAACAGAAAAACCACGACAGACTTCTTAAATCAACCAACATGTTTTTTGTTTTGAAAACGAGGAAGATCTTGATTATTTCATTTTTGGTATGCCATTTGTATATTAATGAGAATTAGCTTATTTGCATTTGTAAGGGCATGTGTGTATGGTGTGTGTGCATGCATGCACATGTGTTTGTGTATAATTAAAGGTGAAAGGGTGGCGCAGCGCTAAGTGGCGACGCGTTCTCCCGCTCTCCCCGGGGAGAGCAGCCCGAATTTCACGGAGAGAAATCTGCCGTGACTTAAAGTGGTATGAAATAAAATCTGAGCGCTTTGATTTGTTGCTTTACAAGATTCAGCGCTATATAAATTCCATACATTATTATTATTATTATAATTATAGGTGTGTGAGTGTGTGTGGGTGTGTGCGCGAGCGTGTGTGTGCGTGCGTGCATGCGTGTGTGTGAGTATGTATGTGCATGAGGGAGAGAGAGGGAGAAAGAGATGGAGAGAGAGAGAGTGCACATTAGACTGATCTTTACATGTAACCTTGAAATTGTTGAAAAATTAATGTGAAGTGTTTTGCTTTGGTTTGTTTTGCTTCAAGATGTTCTGAATCTCATGTCATGGGCATATGGCCTGGTACATTAAATGTTCCGAATTCCCGAGTTCTCTCTCTCTCTCTCTCTCTCTCTCTCCTCTCTCCTCTCTCTCTCTCTCCTCTCTCTCTCACCTCTTCTCCTCTCTCCTCTTCTCTCTCTCTCTCTCCTCCTCTCTCATCTCTCTCTCCTCTCTCTCATCTCTCTCTCCTCTCCCCTCTTCGCTTGTATAGAAATTTTGCTGTTTTCATCATCAGTTTTCACTCTCTGTCATCTTTCCTCATCTTACATTCTATCTATCCTCTACTTTTTTCATCCATTTCTTTCTGTCTATATTTCTTTGCTGTTGTGGCATCTCCATTTCAACCGCTCTCCTGTCATTTGCTACTTTTCTCGCCTCACCCCTTCACTGAAGCGGAGGCTGGAGGGAGTAATTGTCCCCTGACCCTCAGAGAAGAGAGCTGTCTCTCTGACAGTACACTGCAGTACCAAGACCAGACACCTGTACTCAACCCATCCAGTGCTGGCTAGACAGGCTTTTATCAGAATCTGTCTTTTTCTCTTCGAGTCTTCCTGGTTTTCTATACTTTGTAGGTTACGTTTTCTAGACTGACTAATATCCTTTCTTTTAGACTTTTCCCCTTACAGTCAGGTTTTGTTTTTCATGTTAGCATTGCTGTATTGCTGTTTTTATTTGTGGTTTTTACGACAAAAAAATGTTTGTGATGATTTTATTTTTATGAACAGTATTTTCTAACCCCTTCCCCTTCGTCTATTTACTTTATCTGAAGCATAAAATGTTGTTAACACTTTCTCTGCTTTCCTTCTCCCCCCTCAACCTCTCTGTGTCTTCATTCCCCCCATCTCTCTGTCTCTCTGTCTCTGTCTGTCTGTCTATCTCTGTCTCTGTCTCTGCTTGGCTGTCTGTCTGTTTCTGTTTCTCTCTGTATTTCTCTCTGTCTCATTCTGTAAGTAGATGAAGTCGTCACACATTGTTGTACCAGACAACACCAGCTAGACAGACAAGAAGACAAGAAATGAAAAAACCTGAATTTACTGGCAGTTAGAAGCTAGCAAGTGAAGAAAGTCTCAGAAGATGGTATGTTGGGGCATCCCCTGATGGTAACAGCCGGCCAGATCGATATCAAGAAAGATGGCCCCAAAAGAGACAGACGATGACAGGAAAATCGAAATCCAATAAGTTGATCAGACTTTCAGAATTCTGCAGCTCATGAAAAGAGCAAAGAAAGTGTTTCCCTGGCAACCACTCCACCAATAGCAAAGCCAGACTGCCACGTGGGCTGGCAGCACATGACGTCATCTCACGTCACATTACCTCAGTTTACTGATTATTGATGATGCTGGGATTAGAAAATGTTATTGTGAAGTGGAAGTAGAATAAAAGATGAGTATTACCTCTTGCTCAAATCTTAAAATGCAATTTAAGAAAACGACAGTGTTTTGAGCAAGTTTGGCTTTTTCTACACACCACCAAGAGAATGTGAAAGGTTCATAGCAAAAGCAGACTAGCATGTATCCTACTGCGTTTTAAGGCATTTCTTTTTTCAATGGACTTGTGGCTGAACCCAATGGAATGGAGTCTGATGAAGACTGGCATAGGGCATGGAAGTGTGAGAGTGAGAAACGGGGTTTCAGTTCGAAGGGGGCTGAGACTTTGTTTTTTTCCCTTACACTGTTTTGTTTATACATTCTGACTGTCAGTATAGAGAATAACGTTAAAATATGCTGAAGGAATTCCTTCTATAAGGTTTAACACTTTTTTATAAGAAAAAGGATAAACAAAGATGCAAATATCGTTTTGGGATTCATGAGTTTGCAGTCCCCTCTCCCCCTATCTCTCTCTCTCATGGCTTGTATAGAAATTCTCCTCCGTCTTCTTCATGTTTTCTTTCTCTGTCATCTTTCCTCATCTTACTTTCTATCTATCCTTTCTATTCTCTCTTGACAAATATGGCCTACTGCTTTCAAGATATTCAAAACTGGATGATAGAGAACAAGTTACAACTAAACGCTGATAAAACTGAAGCCATGCTTGTAGGGACCAAACACAAACTCTCTTCTATTACAACAGCTTCAATAGAAATCCGCAATGCATCAGTCCCTCTATCCACTGCTGTAAAGTATCTAGGGATCATTATTGACAACACACTTTCTATGAAAAAATTCATCATCCAGACCTGCCAGTCGTGCTACTATCAATTACGGCATATTAGTGCAATTCGAAAGTACCTGCCCACAGACGCAACGTCCAATCTCGTGGCATGTCTCATTCTTTCACGTCTGGACTATTGCAATTCTCTTCTGGCTGGTCTGCCAGCATCATCTATCCACTCCCTTCAACGTATTCAAAACTCTGCAACTCGACTATTCCTAAGAAAAAAAAAACTGAGCACATTACCCCTCTCTTGCAATCTCTCTAATGGCTGCCTGTGCCACAAATAATAAACTATAAGACCAGTACTCTCTGTTACAAATGTCTCCACAAAACAGCTCCCTCCCACCTCCGTGAATGTCTTCACCTGTTCACCCCTTCTCGTTCCCTTTCGCTCTGATGCAGATACCTTGTGCTTACGAATACCTAGATTCAGCCAGTCCACTGTTGGCCGTTGCTCTTTCTCTGTTTCTGGTCTATCGATTTGGAATGGCCTCCTTATCTCTCTTCGCCAAAGGCCTTCTTTGTGACACTTTATAATCCTGCCTGAAGACATATTTGTTTGAAACCTAAGATTTTCCTCTCCTGTTTCATTTCATAGCAATCCCTGTTTTTCAACTCACCCTGCCAAAGTGTATAACCTGTGTGTGTGTGTGTGTGTGTGTGTGTGTGCTGGGTTTCGACTTGTTAGAACTATTACCTGCTATTGGTTGCATGTCTGGGTAAGAATGAGTTGAGTGCAAGCGCTTTGATTTGTCTATGCAAGATGCAGCATTATATAAATTCCATTTATTATTATTATTATTATTATTATCCTCTACTTTTATTCCTCCATTTCTTTCTGTATTCCATTCTCTGTTATTGTGGCATCTTCGTTTCAACCGCTCTCCTGTCATTTTCTCCTTTTCTCGCCTCACCCCTTCACTGAAGCTGAGGCTGGAGGGAGTAATTGTCCCCTGACCCTCAGAGAAGAGAGCTGTCTGTCTGACAGGACACTGCAGTACCAAGACCAGACACGTGCACTCAACCGATCCAGTGCTGGCTAGACAGGCTTTTAATATCAGAATCTGTCTTTTTCTCTTCGAGTTTTCCTGGCTGCTTTTACTTTGTAGGTTACATTTTCTACACTGACTAGTATTCTTCTGTGAAAATTTTTCTCTTACAGTCGTTTTTATTTTTATTTTTAGTATTGTTGTATTGGTTTTTTATTTGTGGTTTTTACGAGAAAAAATTGTTTGTGATGATGATTTTTTTTCTATGAACAGTATTTTATAACCGCTTCTCCTTTGTCTATTTCTTTTATCTAAAGCATAAAATGTTGTTAAGTCTTTCTCTATCTTGCTTCTTCCCCTCAATCCCACCCCTGCTCTCTCTCTCTGTCTTCATTCCTCTTAGACTCTATCTTTCTGTCTTTTTGTATCACTTTCTGTCTGATATCTGTAGATGAAGAAGTCATACATTAGCCTACCAGGCATCACCAGATAGACAGACAAGAGGACAAGAAATGAAAAAAACCCGAATTGATCGGCAGTTAGAAGCTAGCAGGTAAAGAAAGTCTCAGAAGATGGTATGTGGGGCCATCCCCTAATTATAACAGCCAGATCGATGTGAAGAAAGCTGGCCCCAAAAGAGACAGATGATGACAGGAAAATCGAAATCCAACAAGATGATCAGACTTTTAGAATTCTGCAGCTAATGAAAAGAGCAAAGAAAGATTTTTTTCCCAGCAGCCACTTCACGTTTTTTGTTTAATGCCCATTCACTACTTGGTGATAAGGACGCACCCATTCAAACCAACATATATCTATCTATCTATCTATCTATCTATCTATCTATCTATCTATCTGTCTATCTATCTATCTATCTCTAATGTATGTATATTTATATTCTCACAACTGTCTGCAGTATAGGTCTTACTGGGGGAGAATATATAACCTCAGCAACTGATGTTATGAACTGCTGAGAGTCATATAAATCTTCTTGAACAGTGGCATATTTTTCATGAATATCTATTCCTCTCCTTTTAAACAGGTCAGTTACGAATGGGCAATCAAACAATAAATGGTGGATTGAAAGACATTCAGAATAGCAACATGTCACATTTTTAGAATATTTGTTGTTCCATGCATTTAGCCTCATTTTATATATTAAAATTTCTACTTTCCGTGAGCAAGAAATGTTTTCAAAGTGTGTTCTCTTCATTTTGGAATGCATACAATTCATCAATTTAGCATTAATTTCATGCGAGGACAATGCGAGATTGGAATCAAACGTTTCAATGTTATCAGAGGCACCTTGTTTTGCTAAAGAATCAACCAACTCATTCCAATAGATTCCACAGTGAGAAGGGACCCAGCAAAAAGTTATGTGTATGCCTCTGTTTGCAATACAATGTATCAAGAATTTAATCTCTAATACAATATCTGTCTTTATGTTCCCCTGCCAGTGCTTTAGTGCCATCAATACTGCTTTTGAGTCAACGCAAAAAAAGAATGTGGCGAATATCAAGCGCAGTATTTGACAACAAATTCAAGGCCATAAGTATTGCAAACAATTCACACTTAAAAATAGAAACATGTTTTCCTAAATGAAATGATTTTTGTACTTTTAAAACAGGAATCACAAGTGCTGCCCCATTTCTTCCTGATTTCAGTACAGATCCATCAGTATACACTTTTAAATAATTAGAATAATTACTTTCAATGTGTCTTCTTACATCAACAAGGAGCAAATTTTGATCTTCATTCTTTTTTACATACGTGTAGTCAGTGTCAAAGTTAGATGATATATGTTCTCAATGAGGCATTTGAGGAACCATTGGAAAAATTGGAATTG
This sequence comes from Rapana venosa, assembly GCA_028751875.1. Lineage (NCBI taxonomy): Eukaryota > Metazoa > Mollusca > Gastropoda > Neogastropoda > Muricidae > Rapana > Rapana venosa. The sequence continues at coordinate 9,902,799 of CM054163.1, forward strand.
TTGTTAGGTCAATACCAATGTCTTTCATTAATGAATCTGTATAATGTTTAATTGGCAGTAGAAATGAAATATTGCTTGCTCGTTTTGGATAATCAGTGTCTTGATTCATACGAATTTCACCTTTTACTGAATTTGGAATAGAGAAACTTTGAATCACATACTTTGATACGGCCACTTTTCGTTTATCAGAAAGAGAGAGTAACTGTGCTTCTTTATAAGTATTAGTTGTGTTAGCATGGACTGGAACACCAAGTGCTATTTTGACGGCTTTACTGTCTAAACTTTGCAAATTTTTTAAGTAGATAATGTCCATATATATAAATTTTGAGCGTACTAAAGATTGAGCCAAATGTATAAGTGTCTTGGTATCTTGGCTATCACATTAGGTGAGTTTGCTTATTATTATTAATGACATTGGGATTCCAGAATATTATTGTGAATCGTAAGTAGAAGAAAACATGATCGTTACTACTTGCTCAAAGCTTAAAATGCAATTTAAGAAAATGGCAGTATTGTTATTTTTAGCAAGTTTGGCTTCCTCTGCACCACCTCCTCACCGCCCCCACCCCCCCACCCCCCCCCCCCCCCCAATAGAATGTGAAAGGTTCATAGCGAAAGCAGGCTAGCATCTATCTCACTGCGTTTTAAGGCAGTTTTTTCCCAATTGATTTGTGGCTGAACCCAATGGAATGGAGTCTGATGAAGACTGACATAGGGCATGGAAAGTGTGAGAGTGAGAAACGGGCCTTCAATTCAGAAGAGGTTGAGACTTTGTTTGTTTTTGCCATACACTGTTTTGTTTATGCATTTTGGCTGTCAGTCCAGAGAATAACGTTAAAATCTGCTGAAAGAATTATTTCTGTAATGTTTAACAGCTTTTAATAAAAAAAAAGAATAAACAAAGATGCAAATATCATTTTGGGATTCATGAGTTTGTAGTTCTCTTTCTCTCTCTCTCTCCTCTCTCTCCTCTCTCTCTCTTCTCTCTCTCTCTCTCTCTCTCTCTCTCTCTCTCTCCTCTCCTCTCTCTCTCTCTCTATCTCTCTCTCTCTTTTTCTTTTCCCCTCTCTCTCTCTCTCCTCTCTTCCTCCCCTCTCTCTCTCTCTCTCTCTCTCTCTCTCTCTCTCTCTCTCTCATCTCTCTCTCTCTCTCTCTCTTCTCTCTCTCTCTCTTTTTCTCTCTTCTCCTCCTCTTCTCTCTCTCTCTCTCATCTCTCTCTCTTCTTCTTCTCCTCTCTCTCTCTTCCTTCTTGCTGTTTCCTCATCTCTTCCACTCTCTCTCTTCTCTTCTCATCTCTCTTCTACTCTGGCTGTTTGTAAGTCCTCTCTTCTTCAACATTTCTCATCTGCTGTCCATCTTCGCACTCACTCTCCATGTCTACTACCTTCTGCTTTTTCTCATCCATTTCTTTCTTCTACTTTTGCTAGGCTGTCGAGACTAACTTCGTTTCAACTGCCCCACAGTGGCTGTCTGTTGCTCCTCAGTCAGATCGATCCCTGTCACTGACCGTGCTGGCTAGACGCTTTCTGATCTGTCTTTTTCTTTCCAGCTCTTCTGTCTGACATGTTACACTTGTCAGTACAAGATCAACATGCACTAACCGATCATGCTGAACACTTCCTATGAAATGTCTGTTTTCATGCTTCAGTATTGTCCTGGTACTTGCTGATATCTTGTAGTAACGGCTTTCTAACGACTATATGCTTCTATCTGAACTGATCCCTTACAGTTGATAGTTTTTTTCTCATCTGTATATGAGATGTAAGTGTTTCCTGCAAGACTCCAGCATAGCAGACTGCCACGTGGACCCCCATCTACTCAGTCTCAGTACTCATTGAATGATATGTCTCGAGCTGGTTATGTGAAGATGTCATATTGCCTATCAAACAGCCCAGATCAGTAAGAAAGATGCCCAAATGAAAAGAAAAGAATGAAACATGCAGTTGATAGCAGACTTTTAGAATCCCTCAGAAAAGAGTGAAAGGTTCCCTGAGCAACACTCACCAATTGCGCAGTGAATGAAGTGGCGGCCCAATACTAGAGACAAGTACTGATGATGACGATGGAGATCGAAATCAATAAGTTGATGATTATGGACATCTGCAGCTTCAGAAAAGAGCACAGATGTTGTTTCCTTCTGGCAACCACTCCACAATACAAAGCCAATGCCAACGTGGTCTGGCAGCACCTGACGTCATCTCACGTCACATTACATCAGTTTACTGATTATTGATGATGCTGGGATTCGAAAATAATTTAATTATTGATAATCGGAACAAGAATAAAACATGAGTGTTACCTCTTGCTCAAAGGATAAATGCAAAAAGAAAAACAGCAGTGTTTTTGAGCAGGTTTGGCTTTCTCTACATGCCCCCTCCCTAAAAAAATGTGAAAGGTTCATAGTGAAAGCAGACTAGCATCTATCTCACTTTGTCGTTTTAAGGCAGTTCTTTTTCAATTGATTTGTGGCTGGACCCAATGGCATGGAGTCTGATGAAGACTGATGTAGGGTATGCAAGTGTGAGAGTGAGAAACTGGCCTTCAATTCAGAAGAAGGGGCTTAGACTTTGTTTGTTTTGGCCATACACTGTTTTGTGCATGCATTCTTGCTGTCAGTATAGAGAATAACTTTAAAATCTGCTGAAAGAATTCTTTCTATAATGTTTAACAGCTATTTTATAAGAAAAAGACTAAACAAAGATGCAAACATCGTTTTAGGAATTCATGACTTTGCAGTTCACTCTCTCTCTCAATCTCTCTCTCTCTCTCAATCTCTCTCTCTCGCTCTCTCTCTGTCTCTCTCTCTCTGTGTCTCTCTCCCTCTCTCTCTCTCGTGGCTTGTATAGAAAATTTTCCTCAGTCTTCTTCATGTGTTTTCTTTCTCTGTCATTTTCCTCATCTTATGTTCTATCTATCCTCTACTTCTATTCATCCATTAACGTAAGTCTTCCATTCTCTGTTGTTGTGGCATCTTTCTTTCAACAGCTCTCCTGTCATTTGCTCCTTCTCGCCTCACCCCTTCACTGAAGCTGAGGCTGGAGGGAGTAGTTGTCCCCTGACCCTCAGAGAAGAGAGCTGTCTGTCTGACAGGACACTGCAGTACCAAGACCAGACACCTGCACTCAACCGATCCAGTGCTGGCTAGACAAGCTTTTAATATCAAAATCTTTCTTTTTCTCTTCAAGTCTTCCTGGTCTTCTATACTTTGTAGGTTATGTTTTTTACACTGACTAATATTCTTTCTGTGAAACTTTTCCCCTTACAATCGGGTTTATTTTTCATTTTAGTATTCTTGTATTGCTGTTTTTGTTGGTTTTTACCCAAACAAGTTTCTGATGCTTATTCGTTTTGATGGATAGTATTTTCTTACCCACCTTTTCCTCTTCATCTATTTCTTTTATCTGAAGCATATCATGTTGTTAAGTCTTTCTCTATCTTTCTTCTCCCCCTCAACCCCACCTCTCTCTGTGTCTTCATTTCCTCCGTCTCTCTCTCTCTGTCTCTCTCTGTGTCTCTCTCTCTGTCTCTGTCTGTCTATCTCTCTTTCTCTGTCTGTCTGTCTGTCTCTATCTCTCTCTCTCTCTATCTCTCTCTTTCTCTTTCTCTCTCTCTGTGTTTCTCTGTGTTTCAAGTCTGTAGATGAAGAAGTCACCCATTATCCTACCAGACATCATCAGATAGACAAACAAGAAGACAAGAAAGGAAAATGAAAAAAACCGAGTTTACTGGCAGTTAGAAGCTAGCAAGTGAAGAAAGTCTCAGAAGATGGTATATGGGGCCATCCCCTGATGGCCACAGCGGGCTACATCGATGTGAAGAGAGATGGCCGCAAAAGAGACAGACGATGACAGGAAAATCGAAATCCAATAAGTTGATCAGACTTTTAGAATTCTGCAGCTCATGAAAAGAGCACAGAAAGTGTTTCCCTGGCAACCAATCCACCAATAGCAAAGCCAGACTGCCACATGGGCTAGCAACACATGACGTCATCTCACGTCAGGTCACGTCACGTGAGTTTGCTTATTATTAATGATGCTGGGATTCGAAACTATTATTATGAATCGGAAGTAGAAGAAGAATTAGTAGAAGAAGAAGGAGGGGGAGGAGAAGGAAGAGGAGGAGGAGGAGAAGAAGGAGGAGGAGGAGGACGAGGAGGATGAGAAGAAGAAGAAGAAGAAGAAGAAGAAGAAGAAGAAGAAGAAGAAGAAGAAGAAGAAGAAGAAGAAGAAGAAGAAGAAGAAGAAGAATTGTGAAGAAGAAGAAGAAGAAGAAGAAGAAGAAGAAGAAGAAGAAGAAGAAGAAGAAGAAGAAGAAGCAGCCTTTCAGTGAAGGTGTCTGCAGCCAGTCCCTCACTCTCTATGTGTATCACGTTCACTTGGCGGCCTGTTCTCTGTGTGTGCACTCTGCCTTACTTCCGCTGGAGACGGTGCTGTTGTGGATCCTGGAGGAGTGGTCCATTTGTGCCTCTCATGGCGATGTTTCGACCAGAATGGAAGGAGTGAATGAGAGAGAGAGAGCGAGAGAGAGAGAGAGAGAGAGAGAGAGAGAGAGAGAGAGAGAGAGAGAGAGAGAGAGAGAGAGAGCCAGAGAGAGAGAGAGGGAGAGAGAGAGGGAGAGAGAAAGACAGGGAGAGATAGAGCGAGAGAGAGAAAGATAGAGAGCTAGAGAGAGAGAGAGCGAGAGAAAGAGAGAGAGGGGGAGAGAAAGATAGAAAGAGAGCGAGAGAGAGAGAGAGAGAGAGAGAGAGAGAGAGAGAGAGAGAGAGAGAGAGAGAGAGAGAGAGAAAGAGATAGAGAGAGTGAGAGAGAGAGACAAAGAGCGAGAAGAGATAGAGCGAGAGAGAGAGTGCTAGAGAGAGAGGGGTGGAGGCAGAGAAAGACAGAGACAGAGAGAGATAGAGATAGAGAGAGCGAGGGGGGACAATGACAATGACAATGACAATGACAAATTCTTTTATTTCGAGGATAATGAATAAGCACACATGTGCTTTTTTACATCCAGTCCCCGCCCGTTAGGGATACATCTTAATAATAATAACCCAATACTTATACAGTCTCACAATAAAAACAAGGGGAAATAACCCATTTCAAAACGGCTCCCCCCAACAACCCCCCCCCCCCCCAAAGCAAGTAATTAAAAGAAAATCCTAAAAATACCCCACCCCTACCCCACCCCCCAAAAAACCCTAACCAAAACAAACAAACAAACAAAAGAGAAGAAAAAACCAAACCAACAAAAGATGATAAAAAAGAGAAAAACAGACAAACAACAACAACAACAACAAGAACAACAACAAAGCCAAGAAAAATAACACAACCAAACTTAATAAGTCATAAAGATAAACATCTACACATGTGAGAGGGGAGAGAGAGAGAGAGAGAGAGAGAGAGAGAGAGAGAGAGAGAGAGAGAGAGAGAGAGAGAGAGAGAGAGAGAGAGAGAGAGAGAGAGAGAGAGAGAGCGAGGGAGAGAGAGAGGGGGGCATATAAGGCAGGGATAGTGAAAGTGTGTGTGTGTGAGTGTATGTGTGTGAGTATATGTGTATGCGCGTATGTGTTTGTATGTGTGTGTATGTGTGTGCCTGTGTGTTACTATAGTTACGAACTCATTGTAACAGTACATATTGCGCGATAAAAACGATTTAGGACGTTAGTTCTACAATATAAAGGAGATTGAACCATTTCCACGTTTTATCAAAAATTAAATGGTTAGCAGATGAAAATAAATAAACGTGGAATTAAAATCTAAAAAAAGAAAGCCTAAAGGGGAGAAAATTAAGAGAAAAAAGTAGATGAGAACGAGACAGAGACAGAGAGAGACAGAGACAGAGAGTACTGAAGTAAAATGAGGGCATGAATGTTTTCAGGATCTGTGATTGAACCTAGTGACAAGTGTTCAAAGATAAATTTCATTTACTTGTCTCCCTTGCTGTCTCCCATCTTCTGCTTTCGTACACTCATTCTTTCTTTCAGTTTGTTTCCATCTCTGTGCTTCCATTTCACCCTTCTTTCTTATCCTTGCTTGCTTCTTCCTTTTTCTTTCTTTCTTTCTTTCTATTTGTCTCTAAGAATCTTTTTTTGCTTAGATATTTTCTATCTCATCTCATCTCATCTGCTTCCGTAACCCCCTCCGGGGACGTAAGAACACTGCAGTGACGAACGTTGCGCCAGTTGGCTCCATTTCCAGCGGTTGTGTGCAAGTGCCTGGGTTGTGGAGAAGCCCTTTACGGTCCATACAGTGATGTTGTCTACCCTTTTTCTCTTCGGCCTGCCTCGCCTTCTCTTCCCATGCACTGTGTTCCATGCAGTATGGTTTTGGAGATGCCCATCTGATCTTGTCACATGTCCGTACCATCTGAGCTTCTTTTTCTTGACTGTGGCCAGCAGGTCTTCGTACCGTTTTTCTTGTTGGGTGATGGTGTGTCGGACTTCTTCTTTGGTAATGTGGTCGGTGTATGAAAGACCAAGGAGTCTTCTGAGGCATCTCATCTGCAAAGCTGGGATCCTTCTTTGTAGATCTGCATTCAATGTCCAGGATATTTTCTAAGAACGCTAATTTATGTACTAGTTAGGAATAGACTCCCATGGCCCCTTATTGTAATATACTTTTACTACTGTTTTTTTTAAATTGTGCCTCTTCTTTACTGGCATGTTAAATAAATATATTTTCTGAAAAGTCATACATTACGTGCTTGTGTGTATGGAGCTAGAAGGATTGCTTCCTTGTGTTTGCTCAGGTTTTTGCTGCACCAGAAGAAAACTGCTGAAAAATCAATAAGTTGAACAAAACTTACGAGTGCCATGTTTTCTTCTTCTGAGGAAGGATGAAGAGCAAATATTTCTTAGCAGTGTTTTGAAACTATTATACTCATCTCTCTCTGTCTCTGTCTCTCTCTCTTTCACACACATACAGACACACACACACACACACACACACACACATACACACACAACAAGAGAGTATATAAAGTATGCAACTATGATGAAAAGTGTTAATAATCACTTTTGATAACGTACAAGAAAATGCATTCTTTACTCCCCCCTCCCTCTTCTTTAATTTCGAATGGAGAAAGCACACTGTTTTCATACCCAGTCCCTGTGTCTACACAGTTTCATACATTTTTGTCATCCATTCCCATCAGCACAAAAATGAGCTAGTCTTGGGAAAGGCTTGATCCCTGTCTCCATGTTCAGCACGTTTTCCCGTCCTCAGCAGGGACCAGCAGCCCCAGTGGCTGCAGTGCTATCAACCAGTCCACAGCCAGACTTCAGGCCTCAGTGGCTGCAGTGCTATCGACCAGTCCACAGCCAGACTTCAGGCCCCAGTGGCTGCAGTGCTATCGACCAGTCCACAGCCAGACTTCAGGCCCCAGTGGCTGCAGTGCTATCAACCAGTCCACAGCCAGACTTCAGGCCCCAGTGGCTGCAGTGCTATCGACCAGTCCACAGCCAGACTTCAGGCCCCAGGGGCTGACAATGCCAGTCCTGTTCTCCCTGTGTCCCCAGCTCTTCCAGAAACCAATGTCAGGCTGAATGGTATTCCAGGCAGAGCTTTGGAAGATAAAATGTCAACTGGTTTCTTGCCTCTTTTAAAAGCCAGCTACTCGGGATTTATTATAACAGAGGAAATGGGGTTTGAATGGTGGGGATTTTTGTGTGTGTGTGTGTGTATGTGTTTGTTGTGTTGTGTGTGTGTGTGTGTGTGTGTGTGTGTGTGTGTGTGTGTGTGTGTGTGTGTGTGTGTGTGTTGGGTGTGTGTGTGTGTGTGTGTGTGTGTGTGTGTGTGTGTGTGTGTGTGTGTGTTACTTTTGTCTCTATCTTAGGGTTTCTGCTCTTGTATCATCTGAAATGGATTCTTAGAGTCAGATCGACTTGCTTGCAAAATGTAAGACATCATCTGCTCTCTCTCTCTCTTCTCTCCAGCTGTCCCTACCACTCATCTTTGGTCCCATTTTCTTCACTCTGCTTGTTGATTTTTGCAATTTCATTTTCAGTTTATTTATAACTGTGTTACTGTTTGCACTATAGTAATTATTCCCGTATTACTCAACAAACTGTGTGCTTGCCGCTTGCCGCCGAATGAGACCAGGTCCAAGTTTATTTCCATCAACTCCTTTCCTTAAGTCCTTCTCTCCTTGCTGCTTCTTTCCACTTTTCTTTCTTTCTTCCCTCCTTCTCATTTGTTCTCTCCTGCTTACAATGGCTAAGGTAATCAGGGCCCACTGTGACAGGTGTTGGGGTATATCATGCATTTTATGGGGACAGGATAGCTCAGTGGTCAAGGCACTTGCTTTTCCCAAGCTAAGGTTAAGCTAAGGTTTTACTTTGGGATAATACAATAACAGCCCACGTGCCCTTTTTTGTCATTCATCCCTTGTGTGCATGTGGTTGTCTAAATGTTGTCATCCATATCCACTGGCACAAAGGGGCCTACTCTTTTGAAAGGCGAAAGAGGTTTAAAGGAGTGTGCAAGCTGTTCTGCAAGATATGTATATATATATTTTGACCCAGAATGATATATATATCTCTCTTTCCAGGATCTGCGGTTGAACCTAGTGACAGGTGTTCAAAGATAAGTTTATTTACTTGTCT
>CM054163.1:9913888-9921388 GCA_028751875.1 Rapana venosa
AAATAAATCTTTTTTTCTGAAGAATCATACGTCACGTGCCTATGAGTTTGGAGCTAGAAGGATTGCTTCCTTGTGTTTGCTCAGGTTATTGCTGCACCAGAAGAAAACTGCTGAAAAATCAATAAGTCGAACAAAAGTTAAGAGCGCCATGACTTTTCTTCTGAGGATGAAAAGCAAATATCTCTTAGGGGTATGTTAAAACTGTTACATTCATCTCTGTCTGTCTCACTGTCTCTCTCTCTCTCACTCTCTCTCTCGCTCTCTCTCTCTCTCTTGCACAACACACACACACACACACACACACACACACACACACACACACACACACACCACATATACACATACACACACAAAAGAGAGTATTGAAAGTTTGCAACTATGGTGAAAAGTGATAGAATCATTTTTGATAAAGTACAAGACAATGCATTCTTTACTCACCCCCCCCCCCCAACTTCTTTAATTTCGAATGGAGCAAGCACACTGGTTTCAAACCCAGTCCCTGTGTCTACGCAGTTTCATACATTGTTGTCATCCATTCCCATCAGCACAAAAATGACCTAGTCTTGGGAAAGGCTTGAATCCCTGTCTCCATGATCAGCACGTTTTCCCGTCCTCAGCAGGGACCAGCAGCCCCAGTGGCTGCAGTGCTATCAACCAGTCCACAGCCAGACTTCAGGCCCCAGTGGCTGCAATGCTATCGACCAGTCCACAGCCAGACTTCAGGCCCCAGTGGCTACAGTGCTATCGCCCAGTCCACAGCCAGACTTCAGGCCCCAGTGGCTGCAATGCTATCAACCAGTCCACAGCCAGACTTCAGGCCCCAGTGGCTGCAGTGCTATCGACCAGTCCACAGCCAGACTTCAGGCCCCAGTGGCTGCAGTGCTATCAACCAGTCCACAGCCAGACTTCAGGCCCAGTGCTGCAGTGCTATCGACCAGTCCACAGCCGACTTCAGGCCCAGGGCTTGGACAGATCAATGTCAACTGGTTTCTCCCTGTGTCCCCAGCTCTTCAGAAACAATGTAGGGTTGAATGGTATTCAGGCAGAGCTTTGGAAGATAAAATGTCAACTGGTTTCTCGCTTTTTAAAGCAGCTATGTGGATTTTGATAAAGATGTTGATGTGTGTGTGTGTGTGTGTGTGTGTTGTGTGTGTGTGTGTGTGTGTGTGTGTGTGTGTGTTGTTTGTGTGTGTGTGTGTGTGTGTGTGTTGTGTGTGTGTGTGTGTGTGTGGTGTGTGTGTGTGTGTGTGTGTGTGTGTTGTGTGTGTGTTTGTGTGTGTGTGTGTGGTGCTTTTTGGGATTTAAAAAAACACAAACTTTTGTCTATAACGTTGGGTTTCTGCTCTTATATCATCTTAAATGGATTCTTAATGTCAGCTCAACTTGCTTGCCAGATGGAAAGTATCTTCTCCTCTTTCTCTTTCCTCTTACTGTCCTTTCCGCTGGTTTTCGTTCTAATTTTCCTGACAACGATAATGCTTATAAATGGAATTTGAATAGTGCTGAATCTTGTCAAGTGACCAAATCAGAGCGCTTTTCTTTGCTCCACTTGTGTTTCTTCAATGTTTCTGTGCTAGCAATTCCCTCATTTCTATTCCTCTCTTTGTTTCCGTCATGATCCTTTTCTTTCTGTCACCTCCTCCCTGTCCATGTTCTGTCTTTTGGGTCCATTTTCCTGTTTTTTCTGTCAGAAAGTCTTAACAGATCACGTCATTCCCATATCGAAGTTGGATGCGCTGAGTCTGACTTGTCAGGTGCTTAACTAGCAGCACAACGCAGTTTCGCTCATATGACAGACAACAAAAGTTGCTGCTTGAGTGTTTGAGGAGGACGAAGAAGAATGCTGTACATTCATTTTAAAAGTGAAAGTTTGGGAAGTTTCATGCAGTAAACTTCACTGTTCGTCAACGGTGTTTGTTCTGGGTAAAACCATACGACAGTGGTTAATATCAGTGATGTATTCATAGATTGCAGATTGTTACTGGGAGAGGGATGACAGTGCGTGAAATGGGGGAAGGAAGAGTAAGAAAAGACATGGTGTAGCCCCATCCTGTGTTCCATGCACCTGACATGACCAAGGCATGGAAAATCAATTGAGGGTGAATGTTGTCACTGTTCCTCTTCTCCCTTCACTCTTCCCACTGAATAAACCATGACCATGTAAATCCTCTCCTCTCAGCCGCGCATGACAGCAGTGCCTGCTTTATCTCTTGATAGCTTCTGCCTTCAACAGACAACCTTTAACTGGAGCCAAAAAAAGGGATTGATCGTCGTTGCAGATTTCAGCCAAACACAACAGTGCTTTCAATTTACCAGAAATGCCAACAACGATTTTTGTTGTTGTTTGCCATGTGAACTTTTAACACTTTGTGCGGGGGGTGGGGGGGTGGGGGTGGCAGGAGAAAGTTTTAAAGCGTGTTATGAGAAAAATCAAAGAGCAACCATCGCCATGAAAACGTATTTGTCAATGAGGGAACTAACTTGAGTGACGTGCACTGTTACATAGTCTTTACAAAGCTCAGTAAAGAAATTGCCACTTTGACAGACCTACATCAGCAACAGTAAGATGAAAAGATGAAAAGCATGCCAAGCTAGCAGAGATATACATATATGCTGTAAGTCACCAAAGCTCACAAATCTATGCTTGTTTGTTTTGTTGTTTGTTTTTGTTGTTATTGTGTGTAAAATACAATGCAAGGTTCGGTGTCAGCCTGTTCTGCTGCTGCTGTCCCCAGGGGGGACGTTCACTTCGTGTAGGACATGGCAACATTGCTGCATCGCCTCTTTGTCTCGCTGCTTCTGCACGCTGTATTGATCTTCCATTTCCAAGCCGTCACTTTCCAGCTTTCCTTCAGAGGTGACATCGCGTGCGGAACAGCCCGCCTAGACAGCAATTTTCTGTCCGGAAAATCACAGGCCGCATGCTTGATCATGCTTAACCCAATGAGCTGTTGAAGGCTCGGATTGTTGTTGTTGTTGTTGTTGTTGCTGCTGTTGCTGTTTTCGTTGTTGTTGTTGTTGCGTGTTTGGATAAAGCAGACGTAGGCTTACAAATGAGCGTCCATGTATTACCATCTTTATTCGAATGCCTGTCTATAACAATGTGTGTGCGTGCGCATGTGTGCAGTTGTGTGTGTATTTATTTCATTCATTGATTCTTTTATTTTGAGGATAATGAAATATGCACTCGGGTCCCCGTGAGTAAGGAGTTCTGTAGCTTTTGTCATCCGTTCCCATTGGCACACAATGGCCTACTCTTCCGAAAAGCGGAACGGGTTTTAACGTGTGCACATGATGTTCTGCTTGCGTTAGTACACGGGACCTCGGTTTATAGTCTCATATGAAAGACTTTTGGGGAGAGTGGAGTCTGCACTGATGTTCACTCCAGAGGAAAATCCTCTTGAATGAGATTTGAACCTGGGTCAGCAGATCACGGCGCATCTCTCTCTCTCTCTCTCTCTCTCTCTCTCTCTCTCTCTCTCTCTCTCTCTCTCTCTCTCTCTCTCTCTCTCTCTCTCTCTCTCTCTCTCTCCTCTCTTTCTCTCTCTCTCTCTCTCTCTCTCTCTCTCTCTCTCTCTCTCTCTCCCTCCCTCTCTCTCTCTCTCTCTCTCTCTCTCTCTCTCTCTCTCTCTCTCTCTTATATATATATATATGTACACACACACATATAAAATTATATAATGTGTGTGTGCACTTGCTTGTTTGCTTCCTTGCTTGCTTTTTAACTACATACTCAAACAGAACAAAACTAGCAAAATTCAGCCCTGTTTTCTTTCTATCTCCAAACTGCATTAACCTATTCAGTTATTGACAGCTCTGGGGAACTAATCGCTATGTAATGGGAGATAATCTCTTTGAGATCGCTTTTAACTTCCCTTTCAGAATTTTGTTAATAGGGTGAAATTGTGTGTTCTTTTCTTTTAACATTCGTTCTTATCTTTTGATATTACTACAACTATTGGAACGCTGTAATAGAATGCTCGATTATCTAATATTTCCTTGATCTTTCTCAATTATGAAATTATGAGCACACGTGTAGGGCTTTGCCATTAACATGAAATAATGTAGAAAACTATGTGCACTCATCAATAAGATAATCATGTAAATGGCCATTTTTGATGCTCCATCACATAATAAGTCACATTGCACCAGAGGTCATTTGTTAGTTATTGACATGTTGTTAACCTGCAATAAAAAGGATATTCATTACAGAGAACAGATTGAAAATCGGACAATTCTGTGAAAAGTTATTACAAACTGCAATAATACACTGCAGGATGTGACAAAATTAGAAATCGACAAGTTTGGCATCGTAATAGGGGGTCAGAACGAAGGCTTGGGAATTTAAAAAAAAAAACACACGTTTAAAAGGAAACCAAATTACCCCTTGATATTTCTTTGCAAGGTAGATACAATGGCTATAGTTTATAATCTATCAAAATCGACAACCTGACCCCCACCTGCCTAAAATGGCTCCTAGCAGAAAAGTGGGTCAGGTGCAAAGCGACTCATTTCATGGTGGAGCGTTACGTTTTTAGTATTGCCTACTGCAATGAGAAAACAGTGATTCAAAGGGAGATACTACAGGTGGGTAGTGTATTAGCTTTCCCATCAGTTTTTCGTGGTTTACTCTTGTTTGATTGGATATCCCCCTCTCTCCCTGAATATCAACTACCATTGGTTCCAGTTCCACTTCCCCTGCATATCGTTTATGTGTGTGTGAGCGTGCTTGCCTCAGTATCTGTTTGTCTCACTCTGACTTTGTCACCGTTTCTCCACATGCGCGCGCGCGTGTGTGTGTGTGTGTGTGTGTGTGTGTGTGTGTGTGTGTGTGTGTGTGTGTGTGTGTGCGTGCATGTGTATATGATAAAAGCAAATTCTCGCTTTCATACACTAGTTCACACCCACATAGAACGCCCCTCCCCCCCCCCCCCTCGTTGAAAAAAAAATCTCGTGACATGAAACCAATTTCATCATTCATTATTTTCTGTCTGGAATACTGGTGTGGGACTCAGCGTGACCAAAAATAGTATGAATTCTAGCTGAAATTACTTCGCTACACAAAGAAACGAGTCTCCAGTGTGTCTTTTGAATTCTCAGGGTATGTTTCATGATCCCGCGAAAATGAAATGGAAGTGGTTAGTTTTGGAAAGGAAAGGGATAATAATTATTCATTAGACACTGTGGTTAACAGCATTTCGTTCCAAAGACTGGGTGTTGACTCATGTTTGTTCCAAAGACTGGGTGTTGACTCATGTTTGTTCCAAAGACTGGGTGTTGACTCATGTTTGTTCCAAAGACTGGGTGTTGACTCATGTTTGTTCCAAAGACTGGGTGTTGACTCATGTTTATTCCAAAAGATTTGGTGTTGATTAATGTTTGTTCCAAAGATTGGGTGTTGACGAAGGGTTGTTTCAAGGATTGGGTGTTGACTAATGTTTGTTTGAAAAGATTGGGTGTTGACTAATGCTTATTCCATAGATTAGATGTGTACTAATATTTGTTCCAACAAATTTTGGTGATGACAAATGTCTGTTCCAAAAGATTGGATGTTGGTTAATGTTTGTTCCAAAGATTGGGTGTTGACTGATGTTTGTTTCAAAAGATTGGGTGTTGACTGATGTTTGTTCCAAAGATTGGGTGTTGACTGATGTTTGTTTCAAAAAATTGCGTGTTGACTGATGTTTGTTTCAAAAGATTGGGTGTTGACTGATGTTTGTTTCAAAAGATTGCGTGTTGACTGATGTTTGTTTCAAAAGATTGGGTGTTGACTTATGTTTGTTTCAAAAGATTGGGTGTTGACTGATGTTTGTTTCAAAAGATTGGGTGTTGACTTATGTTTGTTTCAAAAGATTGGGTGTTGACTTATGTTTGTTGCAAAGATTGGGTGTTGACTGATGTTTGTTGCAAAGATTGGGTGTTGACTTATGTTTGTTGCAAAGATTGGGTGTTGACTGATGTTTGTTGCAAAGATTGGGTGTTGACTGATGTTTGTTGCAAAGATTGGGTGTTGACTGATGTTTGTTGCAAAGATTGGGTGTTGAGTAATGTTTGTCTGCGTGCGTGCGTGCGTGCGTGCGTGCGTTGTGTGTGTGGTGTGTGTGTGTGTGCGTGTGCGTGTGGGTGGGCGCGTGCGTGTGTACAATTATGTATAACATTGTGTGTATGTGTGTGTATGTGTATGCGTATGTATGCGTGTGTGTGTGCATACCTGTGTGAGTATGTGTGTATGCGTGTGTGTGAATGTGATTGTGTATGTGTGTGTAGGGGAGGGAGGGGGAGGGGGTGCGTGCGTGCGTGTGACTACCACACACGCTTTCATATTCGTGTGCGTGCTTGCTAAACAGACAAAAAGTCTGGTGAAATTACTGCGGTGTTATCGTTAATTATTTTCTGTCTGCAACATTATTATCGGACTTGGGGCGATTAAAAGCGAAACAACAATTCCAGTGCTAATGACTTTGTCATCAAAGCAGCGAGCTTCCAGCCGTCTTTTCAATTCTCACAGTGCGTGCCGTGATTCCGTGAAAATGAAGTTAGTGTGGTTGGCTTTGAACACAAAAATAGAGATAATGATCGTTTGTCAGAGATTAGGGCTACCCACACTCTCATCCAAAAGAGGGTGTTGAACTTTTCTTCTTCTTCTTCTTCTTCTTCTTCTTCTTCTTCTTCTTCTTCTTCTTCTTCTTCTTCTTCTCCGTCAAAGGCTCAGACAGTAACCACACCAAACCACTCCACACCACATTATACCATACCAAATCACACCATACCCAAACCCAGGTAACATTTCACTCTACTCGACTTTACCGCATCAATCCACTTCAATCTACTTCTCTTCACTCAACTCCACTCCACTTCAATCTACTTCACTTCACTCAACTCTACTCCACTTCAATCTACTTCACTTCACTCAACTCCACTCCACTTCAATCTACTTCACTTCACTCAACTCTACTCCACTTCAATCTACTTCTCTTCACTCAACTCCACTCCACTTCAATCTACTTCACTTCACTCAACTCTACTCCACTTCAATCTACTTCACTCAACTCTACTCCACTTCAATCTACTTCACTTCACTCAGCTCCACTCTGCTTCAAAGCACAGTGTTTCACTGCACTGCACTGCACTCCACTAAAGTCCAATTCCAGTCTACTCCACTACACTGCACTGCACTACATTGCACTGCATTGCACTCTACTCACTACTTTGCACTGCACTGCACTGCACTCCACTTCACTCCACTCCAGTCACCTTTACTGCACTATACTCCACTACACTCTATTCCATTGCAATACAACAATGCCACACTGTGCCAAAAAACAGCAACAAACAACCCAGTATTAAAAAAGTCATTATACTATTGCTCATGTTACATAGTGCAAAAAAAATGTCACGAAAACCAACCAACTAAACAAAAAAACCCACATGAACTAATATGAAAGTTGCTGACAAACACTAGAAAAAGACATTGAAGAAAAAAAGAAAACAAAGTAAAAG
>CM054163.1:9926388-9946388 GCA_028751875.1 Rapana venosa
TCAGTTTTCTTGTGCCGTTAAAGGCAGTGTTTTCAAAAATGGCATAGCAAACCTTACTAGCTTGAACGAATATTTAATGAATCTGCTTGTGTGTTTCAACGTTAAGGCAACATATTTTAAAGTTATTAAAAAAACCTATTTTTTTAAGATGTAAAAATATCTTGACATAAGCATTTCCTTGCACGCACAAACCTCTCACTTCTGTTAATTATGGACAAACCAATATTGGCTTAAACAAAAAATATTAAAGAAAGTTTTGCTTCACAAATATTATTTTTAATCAATTTTGCGGCTTGCCATCAATTAACCTTTGTTTAGATATGATGAAGAATCCACACACCTTACACCGCAATGGGACGGGATAGCTCAGTGGTCAGAGCACTCGCTTTCCCACAGCCAAGTTAAGCAGCATCGAGCGTGGTTACCACTTGGATGGGTGACCGTTTGCGCGCCTTGGTTTCAGTACAGTTCCCCAGTTCACCCAGCTGTAAATGGGTACCTGCCCTCTTTAGGGTCAGGGAAGGTAAAGCAGCGAGGGAGAGGAGATGGGCGCCGCCCTCAATATGCTGGTCCATAGAGAAGCTGAGGTCTCTGACGCCTCGCTTCCCTACGACCTGATAGGTTATGGGACACCTTTACCTTTACCTTACACGGCAAAGCTGATATACATAATACAACTGTGGAGCACAGCACATGGGGCCAGCTTTTGAGGCCTAGTTTGTTTGACCTCTGGTGGCCAGATTGAGGAACGCTGGGAGGGTGGAAAGAGGGATGGGGAGAGAGAGGGGGAGGGAAGGAGGGAGAGAGAGAGAGAGAGAAAGAGAGAGAGAGAGAGAGAGAGAGAAGAGAGAGAGAGAGAGAGAGAGAGAGAGAGGAGAGAAGAGAGAGAGAGGAGAAAGAGAGAGAAGAGAGAGAGAGAGAAGAGAGAGAGGAGAGAGAGAAAGGGAGGGAGGAGAAAGAGAGAGAGAGAGGAGAGAGAAGAGAGAGAGAAGAGAGGAGAAGAGGAGGGAGAAAGGGAGAGAGAGAGAGGAGGGGAGAGAGAGAAGGGAGAGAGAGAAGAGAGAGAGAGAGAGGAGGAGAGAAGAAAGAGAGAGAAGAGAGAAGGAGAGAGAGAGAGGAGAAAGAGGGAGGGAGAAGAGAGAAGAGAGAGAAGAGAGAGAGAGAGAGAGGGAGGGAGGAGAGAAAGAGAGAGAGAGAGAGAGAGGTAGGGAGGGAGGGAGAAAGAGAGAGAAGAGGAGGGAGGGAGGGAGAAAGAGAGAGAGAGAGAGGGAGGAGGGGGAGGGAGGAAGAGAGAGAGAGGGGGGGAGGGAGAGGGAGAAAGAGAGAGAGAGAGAGGGAGGGGGTGAGGGAGGGAAAAAAGGGAGAGAGAGGGGGGGAAAGGAGGGAGGGGGAAAGGGGAAGAGAGGGGAAGAGGGAGGGAGGGAGGGAAAAAAGAGAAAGGGGGGGAGAAAAGGAGGGAGGGGAGGGAAAAGGGGAAAAAAAGGGAGAGAGGAAAGGGGGAGGGAGGGAAGGGGGAGAAAAAAGGAGAGAAGGGGGGGGGGGAGGAAAGGAGAAAGAGGAGAGAAGAGAGGGAGGGAGGGAAAAAGAAAAGAGGGAGGAGGGGGGAGGAGAGAAAGAGAGAGGAGGGGGGGGGGGGGGGGGGAGGGGTATGTTGTTGTTGTTTGTTTTGGGTTTTTCCGTTTTCCAGTGGCACCCTTGATTCCTTTACCCCCCCTTTTTCCCCTCCCCCCTTTTCCCCCCCACCATAAAAATACAGACACAAACACACATATACACACACACATACACACAACACACCCCCATACCCCACAACAAACAAACACACAAACACACCAACATACACACACTACACTAGACACACACGAAACACACCCCCACGCACACACACCACGCACGCCCGCCCACCAACGACAACACACCACGCGCAGCACGCACACAACAGAGACAGACAGACACACACCACATACCACAAACACCCCGGAGCGACAGGAACCTAGTTTTTGTTTAAAACACGCAGACAGCAAAGAAGTGGGACATGAGGGTTTAAAAAAATATATGCCCAAAGAGCAAAACGGTAGACGACCGAAAAAGGGCAGAAAACATTTTTTTAAAAAGTTTGTTTAAAAACACATGAAAAGGGGCAGACGGGTGCTTTAAGGAGAGTATTTTAACACAAAATTTTATGAGACAGACATACAGGCAAACAACAGACAGACACTAATGAATTTTTTACAACACCGTTTTAAGCAGGAACAAACAAAAAGACGACAGAAATCTAGATGACAGACAGAAAACAAAATGCATAGTTTTTTAAAATACATGCGGGCATGCGGGCAGACGACAGACAGACAAACCACAAACGACGACAGACTTGATGCAGAGTTTGTTACAACCTATGCTAACAAAAAGGGCAGGAGAAAAAGACAATTCAGACAGATATACGATAGACAGACAGATTATTGACAGACAAACAACAGAGAGACAGACTAAGACAGACAGATAGATAGACAGACAAATATTAATGCAGAGTCTTTTTTTATATAAAACGAGCAAGTAGGCAGAATTGCGATGTGTATTTACAACACATGCAAACAAGAACGAGAAGAGAGAAGGAGAGAGAGAAAGAGAGAGAGAGAGAGAGAGAGAGAGAGAGGAGAGAGAGAGAGAGAGAGAGAGAGAGAGGGAGAGAAGAGTAGAGCAGCAGGCAGACAGAATTGCAGCGTTTCTTTGTATTATAAGTTATGTTACAGATAAACAGACAGAATTGCAGCGTTTCTTTGTATTATAAGTTATGTTACAGATAAACAGACAGAAATGCAGCGTTTATTTACATGATATGTTGCAGACAAACAGACAAACAGAAACCAAAAGTTTGTGCACAGCATGTCGTTCTATAATTAACATTCATGTTGAAAAATTACATCCCCGTAGGGATGCAAGGGAGGGGGGGGGGGATGGCTGTCAGTATAAATAGCATCCCCACCTTCTGGAAATTATGTGCTAAGAATTACCTCTTTTTTATCCCTCTCTTTGTTTCTGCCTTGTTCCTTTCTTCCTGTCATCGTCTCCTTGTTTTTTTTTCTGCCTTCGTGGTCCATTCTCTTGCCTTTTCTTTCAAGAAAGACTAAAAGATAACATTTCTCTCCCATGCAAAAGTCGGATGCGCTGGGCCTGACTTGTCAGGCGCTTAACGGCAGCACGAAACATTCTCACTAAAATGACAGGCACCAATAGTTGCAGAGTATATTTGGCAAACTGTGACCAAAAACCAAGACATGATAATAGATAATGCTGTAGATCTGCCGTTTCTAATTTTTTGCTACAAAGGCACACAGTAGACTGTCAAAGTAGATGACGATTTAACAAACCGTTGTTTGAATGTCTGCTTCCCAGACGTACTCAACAATAAACGGTTTGTTCATTTCTTTCACCCAAAGTGGAAGTGGAGGGGATGGGGGGCGCATAACAAGATCATCAGCGGACACATCATGCTTAAACAAACTTAGGGATCTGTTTATTCCATACCATCTGGGCAAAGAAATCTAAAACAAAAAGTCAGAGAGCTGAAGAGAAAATTGGTTTCTGGTAGGTTGTTTTCTGTTTTTAGTTTACACGCTAAAGGTCTACCACGACTGTGTACGAGTTGCTTTCTGATGACAAGATCTGGAGCAGGGTTTGTCCTATAACTTGGACATGGACCATTGACCATTTTATAAAAGCTATTTTTAATTTGTCTTGTTCTTGTTCTTCTTGTTGTTGTTCCTCTTCTTATTCCTCTTCTTGTTCTTCTTCTTGTTCTTCTTCTTCTTGTTCTTCATGTTCTTCTTGTTCTTCTTCATGTTCTTCTTGTTCTTCTTCATGTTCTTCTTGTTCTTCTTCTTCTTCCTCCTCCTCCTTCTCCTCCTCCTCTTCTGTCTTAAAGTGTGCAGAAGCCAGACTCCTCATATCATTACTAATTTTTTCGTGACTGGTTCCAGGCTCTGCACCAACAATGATTCTTAGAGTCCATCCCTTTACAGCATAAACCTAATAGATAATTACTATAATTCACACTCAATCTTCCCATGGTTTTTGCAAGCTAACAATACTGATGTATGTGTGTCAAGCCAAGTCAAGTCACATTTTTATTTCCAGATGGTACATTGAATAAGCAAATGCATTTTCTTTTCTTTTCATCAAGCCATCTATCTAGGAACAACATTTCTTAATGATAACGTATGTGTGCATGCCTGTGTGTGTCAAGTCAAGTCAAGTCAAGTCGAATTTTTATTTCCAGGTGGTACATCGAAAAAGCAATGCATTTGCCTTTTTTCATCAAGCCATCTATCTAAGAACGAAAATTTCTTAATGATAATGCTGAACTACTACATTATAAGCAAATGCATTTGCTTTTCTTCATCAAGCCATCTATCTAATAACAAATGTCTTAATGATAATACAGAACTACTACATTACAAGCAAATGCATTTGCTTTTTTTCCCCATCAAGCCATCTATCTAAGAACGAACATTTCTTAATGATTATACTGAACTACTACATTATTAGCAAATGCATTTGTTTTTTGTTTTCTTCATCAAGCCATCTATCTAAGAACGAATTTCTTAATGATTATACTGAACTACTACATTATAAGCAAATGCATTTGCTTTTTTTTATCATCAAGCCATCTATCTAAGAACGAAACATTTCTTAATGATTATACCGAACTACTACATTATTGCAACCTTCACCAATAAAATGAACCGTGTTGTGTGTGTGTGTGTGTGTGTGTGTGTGTGTGTGTGTGTGTGTGTGTGTGTGTGTGTGTGTGTGTGTGTGTGTGTGTGTATCGGTGTGTGTCTGTGTGTCTGTGTGTGTGTATGTGTGTGTGTGTCTGTGTCTGTGTGTGTCTGTGTGTGTATGTGTGTGTGTGTGTGTGTATGTGTGTGTGTATGTGTGTGTGTCTGTGTGTGTCTGTGTGTGTGTGTGTGTCTCTTGGTGTGTGTGTCTGTGTGTCTGTGTGTTGTGTGTATGTCTGTGTCTGTGCCTGTGTTTGTGTGCGTGCATGCGTGCGTATGTGTCCTGTGTGCCCAGATCCCTGTGAGGGCGTGAGGTGTGAGGCTCCTGAGGTGTGCCAGGTGGACGTTCACCGGATGCCCAGGTGTCAGTGCCGCTACGACTGCGACAAGGACCTGGCCCCTGTGTGCGGCACAGACGGCAAGACCTACAGCAACAGCTGCTTTCTGGACATGCAGGCCTGCAAGCAGCACCGCAAAATCGCCGTCCTCTACAACGGGGAGTGCACCACCGGTAGGTAGCTCTCCTGCAGACTTGCCATTGCCGTTGATGTGTTTGGGTGGATGGTGAATTTTGGTTTTGGTTTTGGTTTATTTTTACGTGTAGAATGCACTATTTGGTGTGTAAGATTTTAGTAGTCGAGATTGTAAGATTTTTAGTGTGCAAAATTGTAAGATTTTAGTAGTCAATTTGTAACATTTTAGTAAAAAAACTGTAATAGTTAAGTGTACAAATTGTAACAGTTCAGTATAGAAATCGTAACATTTTAGTATAGAAATTGTAACATTTTAGTATACAAACTTAACATTTTAGTTTGCAAATTGTAGCATTTTAGTATAAACACTGTAACATTTTAGTATAGAAATTTTTGTTTATAAATTGTAACCTTTTGGTATACAAAATGCAATAATGATTTAGATTGGCCATGATAAACTAAGTCCTAACCAATGTTGAACAAAACTCGTTACAAAAATGTTTACCAAAAATATTACGTTAAAAATATCCAAAGATTTTGAAGTATGTATATACAAAAAATCCAACTTTGTTCTTCTTTTTCTCCCTACAAGTTAAAAGAGTCTGTTCAATGTTGCGAAACGGATTATTGTTACGGAAAATAACATTTGAATAATGTTACAAAGAATTTGAAATACGTAAACAGACACATAAGACGTTGCTCAATGTTGTGAAACGAACTAACACTATCGGAAACAACATGCCAACTATACTCCAAATGATTTGAAATAATATATTAACATTGCCTCTTTTGTTTTATAGTATTGTGTTCAGATATATATAATTATTTACACGGTGCATGCATGTTGTTCGCTTATGGTTTTTTTCTTAATAATTATGATGTTAAATCCTCTAAACCCCTAAAAAGATGGCAGGAAATACAGAATTTGAATTTGAACCTGAGTTCGGTACGTGTTGGAAACAGTTGGGAGAAGTTGGGAGGCAAGGGGTGGGTAGGTGGGTAGGGGGGTGGGGGGGGGGGGGGGGGGAGGGTGAGTGAGGAAAGGGGAAATCAAAGGGGAGTGCTAGAGTGGAATGGATCTTTCTTTCACTGTAATGCCTCTCCACGTGAAGTGAGTGATGTTAGACAGTAGAGGGGAAAAGCACTGTGAGGAGACAGGGAAAAGAAGGAGGAAAGAATGAGTACGAATAAACCTCTGTAAGTTAGAGTGTGTGCAGAGAAAATGAGAGTCGAACAGAGAGACAGACAGAGAGAGAGGGAGAGAGAGAGAGAGAGAGAGAGAGAGAGAGAGAGAGAGAGAGAGAGAGAAGAGAGAGAGAGAGAGAGAGAGAGAGAAGAGAAAGAGAGAAGAAAGAGAGAGAGATATATAGAGAGGGGGAGGGTGAGGGAGAGAGAGGGAGGGAGGGAGGGGGAGAGAGAGAGAGGGAGAGAGAGAGGGAGAGAGAGAGGGGGGAGAGAGAGAGGGGGAGAGAGAGAGAGAATGAAAGAAAGAAAGAAAGAGAGAGAGAGGGAGGGAGAGAGAGAGAGAGAGAGAGAGAGAGAGAGGAGAGAGAGAGAGAGAGAAAGAAAGAAAGAGAGATAGAGAATAAAAGAATGAATGAATGAATGAATGAACGAACAAACAAATGAGTAAATGAATCAATCAATCAATCAATCAATCAACAAACAAACAAACGATCGAACGAATGAATGAATGAATGAATGAATAAATGAATGAATGAACAAACAAACGATCGAACGAACGAATGAATGAATGAATGAATGAATGATCTTTTTTTTATCCGGCCCTTGCCCTGATTAGGGACAATCACAACAAAACAAACAAAAACAAGACTATTACACGAAGAACCCAACAACAACCAAAACAACAAAAATTCAACCCATGCTTTAAAGAAAAGAGATCGATATCTATTTAACACACATAATCCCCCGCTGACCTGAACATTCATGCCAAATCAGATAAACTGATTATAGCTATTTCAAGAAGAGATAGATAGAGAGAGAGAGAGACAGAGAGACAGAGACAGAGACAATGACAATGACAATGACTATGACAAATTGTTTTACATCGAGGACAGTGAATAAGCACCCATGTACTTTTTTACATCCAGTCCCCGCCCTTAGGATACATCATATTATGATCATAAAATGAAATAAAATAAACCCAATACCTATACACTCACCCAATAAAAGGAGGAAAAAAACACCCAAACGCAAAAATCTACAAAAACCACCGAACGTGAGAGAGAGAAGAGAGAGAGAGAGAGAGAGAGAGGAGAGAAGAAGGAGAGAGAGAGAGAGAGAGAGAGGAGATGAGAGAGAGAGAGAGAGAGAGAACTCGAACTCGAACTCGAATGATTTATTCACAAAAAGGCCATTGGCCCATACATGAAGGGGGTTGCCGAACTGCTCAGTATTTTGGTGGGGGTAAAAGCAATAGTACCGACAATATGTTACTGTATAACAAAAAGTCAGCTACAAAAATATGACTTAGAATAACAATATGAGAGAGAGAGAGAAGCAACAACAAGTAATAAAATAAAGCAAAACAAAACAAAGAAAAACAAAAAACAAAAAGCTAAGAAACCAAGGGCTAAATAAAAGCAGCACCAAGGGGAGAGAGGAAAACCAAATAACCCCCACCCCCCTCCCACCGCAAGAGAGAGAGAGAGAGAGAGAGAGAGAGAGAGAGAGAGAGAGAGAGAGAGAGGAGGAGAGAGAGAGAGGAGGGGAGAGTGAGAGAGAGAGAGAGGAGAGAGAGAGAGAGAAGAGAGAGGAGAGAGAGGAGAGAGAGAGAGAAGGATACATCATCTGTGTGTGAGTGTGCGTGCGGGCGTGTGTTTATTTCTGGCCAATAATGCGTTTTAAAATGAAATAAGTGGCTTGCCCATTTTACTAGACAAAGACACACTTAGCCTGAGGGTTTTGGGAGTTAACAGAAAATTGTACCGTTACGCAAAGAAAACATACTCATTTCAACAATAACTGGATAACATGTGTTGAAATTTGGTATACTTGCTGATAGGGAAATGCCAAAAGTTATGTCAACATTTCAGACTCTTGTGAATACTTTGTGATATATACATTTTAAAATACATACAGTGTTGGTTACAAATTCCTACTTTTTATTGTCACGGACGTTCACAATCAAAAAGATACGACCAGATCACAGTACACACAAAGACAGCATACACGCAAAACTAAAAGAACTCTTGCTCTTACTTTGAAAATGTCTTATATCCATGTATACCCAAAGGAAACGAGTGTGAATCACTTCAGCTAAGTCTCACAACGTACACAGAAAACTGTGACATACCACAATGAGCCAATCAAGTAACAGCCTGCTGTCCTGTGTCATCACTATCACTTTCTGTTCAAAAGAAAGGTGAAGGTAAAGGTGTCCCATAACCTGTGTGGTCGTAGGGGAGCGAAGCATCACAGATCTCAACTTCTCTAGGGGCCAGCATATTGAGGGCAGTACCCATCTCCTCTCCCTCGCTGCTTTACCTTCCCTGACCCTAAAGAGGCAGGTACCCATTCACAGCTGGGTGAACTGGGGGACTGTACTGAAGCCATGGCGCACGAACGGTCACCCCTCCACATGGTAATCGCGCTCGATGCTGCTTAATCTTAGTATGGGGAATGCGAGTGGTGTGACCACTGAGCTATCTCGTCTGTTCAATATGCACTTGCTAAAAGACAAACAGTTATCCAATACTATGATTATGTATGTAGGCCTGATAACTATCTACTAGTTTGAATGATCACAGAGTTAGAGTGATGAACACGCGCACGTGATATTGACGGTTAAATTTCCCTTCAAGTTCATCACCCAGGCTATTTTCATGGCATTCAGCATCTTTGTTGCCATTCGGACTCTAAGTTTTAATGTCTTTCCACTTTAAGTGATACCAGACGAACCTAAAATAGGAAACTGAATGCAAGAGAGAGAGAGAGAGAGAGAGAGAGAGAGAGAGAGAGAGAGAGAGAGAGGGGAGAGAGAGAGAGAGAGAGAGAGAGAGAGAGAGAGAGATGGTGATCCACAAAGTTTGAGAAGTTTCATCATCTTCTGACTCTAAATCAGCCACTTCGGGATCAAAATTGGGAGTCATCGTTAAAGACGATCTCCTCTCTGACTTGTCTCACGGAGTATCATGTCCGTTTGCTTATTTTGGTATCTAAAACCAAAGAAAGCACTCGAAAAACTGCTCCAAAATAGCGCTGGAACCTTGCCGAATTGATGTGCAGGAACACTTTACACAGTAAGCTCCCTTCCCTAATGAATATTAATAGAATTAGAAATGAAAGTAGGTGGGTATCGCCGACCGAACATTTGCCGGCTGTAGGTGCTGAAACGGAGTGTCTGAACCGAAATTTTGTCGGTAGGAGGGTTTAGGGTTTAATGCATCTATGCTTTTTGAGTTAGAAAGAAAGGTAAGTAGGTGAGTTGTTTAATGGTTATATAGCTCTACCTACACAACATACATACATACATACATACATACATACATACACCCACAAACACACAAACTCACACATACAGACACGCAGACACACGCACACATGCACGCACTCACACACACACAACACACACACACACACACACACACACACACACACACACACACGGAATACTCTCTCTCTCTCCCACACACACACACACGCACACACATACAGACAAACACACACACGCACACACACGCACACGTACGTGCACACACACACACTCGTACGTGCACACACACACAACACACACACACACACACACACACACACTAATATCTAATATCACTTTAAGTGAACAGACGCAAAATCGAAGACACACACACACATACACACATACGTACACACACAATACTCACACAAACACCCCCCTCTCACATACACCCCCCCCCCCCCACACACACACACGCACGCACGTACGCAACGCACACGCACACACGCACACACACACACACACACACACACACACACACACACACACACACAGAGCATCGCACTGAAAACACGCCAGCAATCGGTTATTTTTTTCATTTGATTCAATATTGTTATTCTAGCTATACCCTGCCATAGATAAAAGAGGCTTATTCATTGATTTATTCTTTTATTCCGATGATAATGGAATAAGCACTCATGTGCTTTTTTTTACCTCCAGCCCCCATGTGTATGCAGTTTTGTAAATCTTGTCATATGTTCCCACCGGCGCACAATGGCCTACTCCTTCGAAAAGCAGACCGGGTTTTAACGTGTGCGCAAGATGTTTTGCGTGCGTGCGTACACGGGACCTTGATTTATACTCTCATTCGAAGGACTTTTGGGGTAGAGTGGAGTCGGCATTGATGTTAACTCCAGAGGAAAAATCCTCTTGAACGAGATTCGAACCCGGGTCAGATCTACCAAGTAGTAAGCCAACCTTCCAGCCAGTCTTCCAGCCAATCTTACAGCCAGCCTTCTAGCCAATCTTACAGCCAATCTTACAGCCAGCCTTACAGCCAGCCTTACAGCCAGCCTTACAGCCAGTCTTCTAGCCAATCTTACAGCCAATCTTACAGCCAATCTTACAGCCAGCTTTCTAGCCAATCTTACAGCAATCTTATAGCCAGCCTTCTAGCCAATCTTACAACCAGCCTTTCAGCCAGCCTTCTAGCCAATCTTACAGCCAGCCTTACAGCCAGCCTTCTAGCCAATCTTACAGCCAGCCTTACAGCCAGCCTTCTAGCCAATCTTACAGCCAATCTTACAGCCAGCCTTAAAGAGGTTGGCATTTTGCTGCTGAAGTCTGAAACATCCAAAAAAAGGAAAAAAAGAATTGGTGCTCAACTTGGTTCTGCCTGGTGTTGTTCAAGAGAGATAGGATATCAGAAATGTAACATTCTGTTTTTACAGAGTTCTGGCTAAACCCGTGTACAGTTTCACAGTAAGAGAAACACGAGAATGAGAGCAGGATGCTGTAAGTGCTCTGTGCTAGATAGACCCACTTCAGAGTTTTCGGTTTATTCGAAGTAGACGAAAAAGCAAAAAGCAAAAATGAAAATAATATGTAATGTGAAGTTAATATTCAATTTCCGATTTGAAAAAAGGGAGGGTGGTAGTTACTGACATAATTAACACAGAATCAACATTGAATTTTAAGGTAGGATTTAGAATTAACAAAGAATACAAGCTGTTGTTTACATAAGGGTTTAAAAATTAACACGGAATGAAAATGTAAATGTGCATAAAGATGTAAAATTAATATAGATTAAATATTGAGACTCGTATAAAAATTTAGAATGAGCATATAATGATGTCTGAAATTCACATAAGGAATTTTCTAGAGGTAACTGCTAGTTACATTAGGTACGGAAACTCAACAACATGAAGAATCAAATAATTAAAAATTGTAACAACCAAAAAAAAACCACCCCACAATACCGGTAAAATGAAATCACAAAATTGGATAGAGAAATTTTTAGCATAGAATCTTATACACACAGTTACATTCTGAAAACTGAAAGAAAGAAAAAAAGAAAAGAAAAGATAGAATAGAAAAAAAGAAAAAAAATAGAAAAAAGAAATAACAGATAGAATAGAAAAAATAAATTAAAAGATAGAATAGAAAAAAAGAAAAGAAAAGATAGAATAGAAAAAAGAAAAGAAAAAGATAGAATAGAAAAAAATAATAAAAAGACATAAAAGAAAAAAGAGAAAATAAAAGATAGAATAGAAAACATGAAAAGAAAAGGAGGAATAGAAAAAAATAAAATGACAGCTTGATTAGAAAAGAAAAGATAGAATAAAATAATTGTTTTCAGAGAGAGAAAATCAAGTGTAGAATCAGACAACTGAACATGAAACAGAAAAGAAAAAAAATAACACAAACAAACGTTAAACAAACAGAAAGGACAGACAGAGAGGGATAAACGAGGTGAGATCTAGTGCCATCTTGCGCACACGTTAAAGCCCATTCCGCTTTTCGGAAGAGTAGGCCAGTCTGTGTCGGCGGGAACGGATGACAAATTTACAAAACTGCATACACCCTGGGATGTAAAAAGAAAACCAAAACACATGAGTGCTTCTTCCATTATCCTCGATATAAAACAATAAAACTATATGCTGCAGTATTGGCTTTTGCAATATGCACAGCTTTGTTTCACGTAAATGCAAAAACCAGGAAACGAAACACGAGGAAGAACACAAGATATAAAATCAAATCACGGAAACTGAAAGAAAACAGCAGTATGGAGTCAGATCCGATAACGGTCGTCGTGTTCCTGCAATGTTTCTCAAGAAAAAGCCAACAAACAAACAAAAAAACAAGCCTCCCCAAACCTTTCTTTTAAACCGAAGGCAGAATCCCCTATCAGCCGCTGGTCACACTACAGACAAAATAACAACACATAATCTTTCCACAAAATACCAAACAAATTTAAACAACAAACAAACTCCATTTGCAAATTCCCCAGACGATGGAATAATTTGTTGTTTTTCCTGCTTGTTCCTAAATGTTTATTCCGTGTAGCAGCAGACG
This sequence comes from Rapana venosa, assembly GCA_028751875.1. NCBI lineage: Eukaryota > Metazoa > Mollusca > Gastropoda > Neogastropoda > Muricidae > Rapana > Rapana venosa. The sequence goes on from CM054163.1 coordinate 9,939,150, forward strand.
AAGCAAACAAACAAACAAACAAGCAGACAGACAGATATGCAAAACGAAAGATGGACATTTCGCGAGCCTGGTCACCTTATCTGCAAACATGGTGTTCGTTGACACGCGCCTGAGACATTTCTCCACGAATCCCAGTGATGCTGGGGCGAGCAGAGCACGAAAGATGTGTTTATTACGCTATTTCATTCCCAAATAAAACCCGCATATAATTGTAGCATGTGGGAGTGTGAATGCGTTTTAACAGCACGATGTCTCTGTATCTGTGTCTGATAACGTCACATCAGAGGCACTGCACTGTGGCACTATGTGGAATGCAGAGAGAGGACTCAAACCAGCTGGGTGTCCACTTTGGCTTCACTCTCTCCGGGACATGATCATAATTTATGCAGGGTAGTCTGCACACGCTGCACTTCTAGCCAATCGTAGATATTAACAGGGAGGAGGAATTGGCCGAGGTACACAACATGTGCCAATTACTGATGGAAGTGGATTCGAGGCTTACATTTCCATGTTGCTACACTTTAAAATGTTGCGTTATCTTGTTTTATTCCATTATCAACATAATAATGACGACAACAATAATAATGATAACAATAATAATAATAATAATAATAATGGTTTTAAAAAATAATAATAACAATAATAATAATAACAACAACAGCAACAAGAGCAGCAATAATAACAGTAACAACAACAATCATCATCGTCATCATCGTTATCATCATCATCATCATCATCATCATCATCATCATCATCATCATCATCATCATCATCATAACCACCACCACCACCACCACCATCATCATCATCATCATAATCATCATCACCATCATCATTTTCATGCTTAATACTACTGTCATAATTATTGTTATCATTATTAACTAGGGTTACTATTGTAATACTACTTCTTCTTCTTCTTCTTCTTCTTCTTCTTCTTCTTCTTCTTCTTCTTCTTCTTCTTCTTCTTCTTCTTCTTCTTCTTTCTTCTCTTCTTCTTCTTCGCAATTCTTCTTCTTCGCAATTCTTCTTTCTTCTTTTTCTCTTTCTTCTTTGCATTCTTTCGCAATTCTTCTTCTTCGCAATTCTTTCTTTCGCATTCTTCTTCTTCCTTCTTCTTCTTCTTCTTCTTCTTCTTCTTCTTCTTCTTTCTTCTTCTTCTTCTTCTTCTTCTTCTTCTTCTTCTGCTGATGATGATGATGCTCGATCACGATCGGTCATTATTGTTATTTTTTATTTTATTTTTTTCATCATCGTTTTTGTTGTTGCGGGTGTTGCTGTGGGTGTTCTTGTAGATGTTAATATCATCAATAAAGTGTTGGTTGGGGTTTTAGCTCTTAAGATCATGTTTAAGTTAATCAAAAATGGCTGTGAACACTCAGGGACGCTGATAATTTGTTCCGGTGTGGTAAAAAAAGCGGAAGAAAACAAACGTCTTGATGAAGACCATTAATTTTGATATAGGCAGCTACAGCAGCAAGAGCGGCTGCAATGATGTTTAGACTGTTCCAGAAGTCACCTTGTCTGCTTTTTTCTGATAATAATTCTGTGTATTTGGGCGCAACGCATGTCACCCGCTGGACATGTGTGTGTGTATGTGTGTGTATGTGTGTATGTGTGTATGTGTGTGTATGTGTGTATGTGTGTATGTGTGTGTGTATGTGTGTGTATGTGTGTGTATGTGTGTGTGTATGTGTGTATGTGTGTGTATGTGTGTGTATGTGCGTGTATGTTTGTGTGTGTGTATGTGTGTGTATGTTGTGTGTATGTGTGTGTATGTTGTAGTATGTGTGTATGTATGTGTGTGTTGTTTGTGTGTGTTGTGTGTGTGTATGTGTGTATGTGTGTGTTTATGTGTGTTTATGTGTGTGTATGTGTGTATGTGTGTATGTGTATGTGTGCGTATGTGTATGTGTGTATGCGCTTGTGTGCTTGTACATACATACACACACAAACACATATATCTATATCTATATAATTATTTATAATTATATCATATATAGATAGATAGATGATAGATAGACAGACAGACAGACAGATAGATAGATAGATAGATAGATAGATAGATAGATAGATAGATAGATAGAGAGATAGATAGATAGATAGATAGATAGATAGATAGATAGATAGATAGATAGATAGATAGATAGATAGATAGATAGATGATATGACACGCATTTCATACACACACACACACGCCCACACACACACACACACACACACACACACACACACACACACACACACACACACACACACACACACAACCGAAGTGTCGTGTAATTTACAAAATTATTTTGACGCACGTAAAAGAACCCACAGCAAAAAGAGAGTTGTCCCTGGCAAAATTCTGTAGAAAAAAGCAACTCTGATAGGGAAACAAATACAGTTGCAGACAGGAAATAAAAGGGAAAAAAAGTAGGTGGCGCTGCTGTTGTGGCGACATGTTCTCCCGGGGAGAGCAGCCTGATTTTTACGCAGAGAAATCTGCCGTGACGAAAAGTGGTATTCAATTTAAAAAAAGCATATATATTTATTTATCTATCTATCTATCTATCTATCTATCTATCTATCTATCTATCTATCTATCTATCTATCTATCTATCTATCTATCTCTATCTATCTATATATCTATCTGTGTGAGTGTGTGTACGTGTGCGCATGTGCGCGTGAGTGCGTGTGTATGTTGTGTTTGTGTGAGTGAGAGATAGAGACAGAGACAGAGAGAGACAGGGACAGAGACAGAGACATAGATCCATTGAAACAAAGAGAGCTAAACAAAAAGAAAACAAAACAAACTATACGTATCAGAGACAGAAATTAATGTCTCTTGCATTTTGCTTTTATAGACATGACATTTAACAGGGTACTTACATCTTTCAGTTCCAAACCTCAGAAAAGATTGTTATGGCAAACGGATTAGTCTTTATAAAGTGGGCTACATCTACATTGTAGATACCAGTATTGAACATATGTACCTCAGAAAGAGCGATAGTTAAATATACATTTGAACATATGTAACGTAGCATGAATGAAGCTTAAAACACATTTTGAACATATGTACCGTAGCATGAATGAAGCTTAAAACACATTTTGAATATATGTACCTTATTAGCATGAATGATTCTTAAAACACATTTTGAACATATGTACCTTATTAGCATGAATGAAGCTTAAAACACATTTTGAATATATGTACCTTATTAGCATGAATGATGCTTAAAACACATTTTGAACATATGTGCCTTATTAGCATGAATGAAGCTTAAAACACATTTTGAACATATGTACCTTATTAGCATGAATGAAGCATAAAACACATTTTGAACATATGTACCTTATTAGCATGAATGAAGCTTAAAACACATTTTTGAACATAGGTACCTTATTAGCATGAATGAGAAGGAAGGTGGCAGGATGGTTAAGATGTTTGCCTTCCAACAAGTAAACCGTGAGGTTCTGGGTTCGATTCCCAGCCTCGCCCTTTCTTCCAAGTTTGACAAAAAAATCGAACTGAATGTCAAAGTCTTTCGGATGAGACTATAAACCGAGGCTCCGTGTGCGAACGCATGCAGAACATCTTGCGCACACGTTAAGTCCTGTTCCGCTTTTCAAAAGAGTAGGCCATTGTGTGCCGGTGGGAACAGAGGACAAAATTTACAAAACCGCATACACACGGGGACTGGATGTAAAAAAGCACCTGAGTGCTTATTCCATTATCCTTGATAGAAAATATTTTTTTTTAAATCATGTCATCTGAGCGCTTTGATTTGCTGCTTTACAAGATTCAGCGCTATATAAATTCCATACATTATTATTATTATTATTATTATTATTATTATTATTATTATTATTATTATTATTATTATTAATTCTTATTATGCTTATTATTAAAACACATTTTAAATATATGTACCTTATTAGCATGAATGATGCTTGAAACACATTTTGAGCATATGTACTTTATTAGCATGAATGATGCTTAAAACACATTTTGAACATATGTACTTTATTAGCATGAATGATGCTTAAAACACATTTTGAACATATGTACATCAGCACAAGTGATACTTAAAACACATTTTGAACATATGTACATCAGCACAAGTGATACTTAAAACACATTTTGAACATATGTACATCAGCACAAGTGATACTTAAAAACACATTTTGACCACATGCACCTTATTAGCACGAGTGATGCTTAAAACCACATTTAAATATATGTACCTTAGAACGAGTGACATTTAAAAGACATTCGAATATATTATGTACCTTACCACGATAGATGCTTGAAAAATCCAGGACATGGGCAAGATTTGTTTGGTATACATTTGACAAATATCGTACAGTCTTTAAAGAAAGCTTCACTTTTGTTCACGCCTACTAGAGACAGTTTAGTTTTGGCTTTTCACTTGCATGTACATTTTTTTAACACGTCTTTGATTACTATTTTTCAATTCTTTGACTTTTTTCTTAAACATTTTCACGCTGCTTTCTTACCTGATGTGAACACTTCAGAAGATTTTGACATTTCGTTTTGTCTTTTACACTGTAAAAAATATTGATTTTTGTGTGTGGAAAGGCAGGATTGATTTATGTCAGAAACAACATGTAATCATTGGTTTTAATTCGTGGACCTGTTGTAAGTACTGGGTTTAATATCTTTAGCGTACAAAATAGGGCAGCTGAAGAAGATATTCTACTTATAATATAAAATAGATCATTCTTCCCCAGTAAGGCCTCTAGTATAGTAATATATAATTGTCTTGATAAAAACCCACAATTCTGCTGGGCACCACTCCCTTCAAGCACACAGTTGAGGTAAAATAGTAAAATGAAAATAAAGACACAACTGTGTTCAGCTTCATAATCAAATATCATGATAAAAAAAATAAATAAATAAAAGGAGAAATGAAGCTGAACACAGTTGTGTTTTTATTTTCATTTTAATATATTATATTATATATATATATATATATATATATATATATATATATATATATATATAAGGAGAGAGAGAGAGAGAGAGAGAGAGAGAGAGAGAGAGAGAGAGAGAGAGAGAGAGAGAGAGAGATAAGGATAGCTTTTTGTTAAAAACAGGAAATGAGAAAATTAGCTTTGTTTGCATTGAATTCACAATGCTGGCCCTAAATCCATATTTCAGGTCTGAAGGAGTACTCCAAGGCGTTTTACAAAAGTGTTCTTAATACAAGATTGTGCATATGACCATGAGACGATGTGTGTGGCTTTACGAATGCACACAATAGACTTTCATTGGAATCGTCTTCCACTTAGTCTTTTCAAAATCAAAATTCAAGATACCCTGAGGTCTACATTTTTAAGTGCGTCATCTGGAAATAATTTTACAAGAGAGTGGATTTTTATGTGCTTTAGAAACACTTATGAATTCGAATTATAGAACCCTGTGATACACCGTCAGACAATTTTGTTCAACACGAAGGATCATTTTCTTTAATGGCATTACACCAATAATGGTCAGAAAAGTAGACAATGATAATGACTGACAATATACCTAGAACATGATTAGATTTTGCTTTTAATAAAAGTGTTTAAGATCACATTCTGTTGAATGCTCTGAAGACATCAAAACAGATAGTTTTAACATTAACGAGGTTGTCAAATGCACTATAATATATATATAGAAATGGTTTTAACATCAAGGAATAATTAGAATTTCCCAGGAAAAATCCAAAAACAGATTGTGAATAGTTTTTGTTCGTTTAAAACAATTATAAAATGTATGATAGTGTACATTTAAAGAAGAAAAAAGCAACTTTGTCAACAGAGCAAAGAAAATAGGCTGAAAAAAAGTCGACTTAAGTGTTCTGTTCTTTGATTTATACTTCCTGGTAATGAAGCAATAGTGTTGTGTGTGTGTGTGTGTTGGTTGTGTGTGTGTGTGTGTTGTGTGTGTGTGTGTGTGTGTGTGTGTGTGTGTTGTGTGTGTGTGTGTGTGTGTACGATGTGTTTGCGTGCGTACGTGCGGGCATGTGTGTGTATTTTATTTTTATTTTATTTTATTTTTTTATATCGAGGATAATGGAATAAGCAATCATGTGCTTTTTTACATCCAGTCCCCGTGTGTATGCGGTTTTGTAAATTTTGTCATCTGTTCCCACGGCACACAATGGCCTACTCTTTCGAAAAGCGGAACAAGATTTAACGCGTGCGCAAGATGTTCTGCGTGCGTTCGCACACGGGGCCTCGGTTTATAGTCTCATCCGAAGGACTGTATGTTTTGTGTGTGTTGTGTGTTGTGTGTTTTGTGTGGTTTGTGGTGTTGTGTGGTGTGTGTGTGTGTTGTGTGTGGTGTCTTGTGTGTGTGTCTGTGTCTGTGTATGTGTACGAAAAGTGTCTCTGGAGATGTGCATATATTTTATTTACTTGTAATTCTGAAAAGTGTATTTGGCAGCAGATGATTGTCAAATGTTTTGGCTGTTGATTTTAAAAATGTAATCAGTGAGGACATTTGCCCCTCAAGATCACATGAAAAGGCCAACCACTTAATAATTATGGTCACAGTCTTCTAAATTCTTGTATTTTTGTTCAAGAAAGATTTGATAAAGTTTCGTCAAAACTCTGGTCCAAAAGTTTGTACAACGTCACCTTTTGACATCTGCGTTTGAGAAAAACAGTCGACTTGACATTTCCCCGTTTGAGGTTTTTCAAAAAAGTTTAAAGTTTCAAAAATCTTCCACTCGCACGCGAGCATGCTAGCAAACAAACAAACAAGCAAGCAAGCAGACAAGCACATATACACACAGTCCTTCCAACTAGAGTCTCTCAGTGAATGTTCAGAGCCTGAAGATCCCCTCCAAGGTCAGGCAGATCCCTAATTAATCCTGAACTCTTGTTGGGAGTCCACTTCATAGATCCCTAGCCAGTTTGAATGCAACGTAATAACCATTGGCATTTTATTTTATTTTAAAAATTCTTTTATTTCGAGGATAATGGAATAAGCACTTACATGCTTTTTTTACATCTAGTCCCCGTGTGTATGCGGTTTTATAAATTCTGTCATCCGTTCCCACCGGCACACAATGGCTTACTCTTCCGAAAAGCGGAACAAGGATTTAACGTGTGCGCGAGATGTTCTGCGTGCGTTCGCACACGGTGCCACGGTTGATAGTCTCATCCGAAGGACTTTTCGGGAGAGTGGATTCTGCACTGATGTTAACTCCAGGGGAAAATATCCCCTTCAACGGGAATAGAACCCGG
>CM054163.1:9956388-9968511 GCA_028751875.1 Rapana venosa
GTTATATCATTTAGGATCAGGATCTGTCAAAGTGATTTATGTTTACAGTGTCGTCACCAGGATTTGTCATGGACATTGATTTAGCAGTGTCTATGGCTGTGTACCATAGAGCTCTAAGTAGTGTCTATGACTGTCCACCATAGAGCTCTAACAGTGTCTATGCCTGTGCATTATTGAGTTCTGAGCAGTGTCAAAGATTCATCATCAAAATCTGTCAGTCACGATTACGTTCTAAGAAGTGTCCTGGGTCTATGATGATGATCTGTTATGATCACATCTCTTCAAGCCATTCCATGATCAGGAAAAAGTCATGGTGGTATTTTCAGAAAGTGTGACTGTTCCATCATTCTGATTTGTCAGTATTCACAGAGTGCCATTCGGTTTACAGGTCACCAGGTTATGTTGTATAGTAGTAACAGGCTTAGTGTTGGTGGCGACAGAGTAGTGAACATTTTTGGAGAGATATTAGGTTTCAATAGATCTACCTAGAAAAGATGGGGAAAAAATGATAATAATAATAAAGGGAACTTATATAGCGCTGTATCTTGCACAGACAAATCAAAGCACTTGCACTCAACTCATTCTTACACAGTCATGCAACCAATAGCAAGTAATAGTTCTAACAAGTCCAAATGTACACACACACACACACACACACGCACACACACACACACGTCATATACTTTGGCAGGGTGATGGAATTTTTGGCTGTTGAAAAGCAGGGATAGCTATGAAATGAAACAGGAGAGGAAATTCTTAGGTTTGAAACAAATATGTCTTGAGGCCAGATTTAACAGTGTCACAAGAAGGTCTTTGGCGAAGAGAGATAGGGAGGCCATTCCAAATCAATGGACCAGAAACAGAGAAAGAGCAACGGCCAACAGTGGAATGGTTGAATCTAGGCATTTGTAAGCACAAGGAATCTGTAGCAGAGCGAAGGGAACGAGAAGGGGTGTACAGGTGGAGACATTCACAGAGGTAGGAGGGTGCTGTTTTGAGGAGACATTTGTAACAGAGGGTACTGATCTTATAGTTTATTCTTTGTGGCACAGGCAGCCAGTGGAGAGATCGCAAGATGAGGGGTAATGTATAGTATGTTCTTTCGAGCCAGAAGGCCCATAGAGCCGGAGCTTATCCCGGTTTCTGTAGCGTTAAGCGAACTGATGGTTTTTCACCACCCCTGTGACAGGACGCTAGTCTGTCGCCAGATACTTCCCCAGCAGAGCTGGTACCCACTTGTACACCTGGGTGGAGTGAGGAAAATAGGAGTAAAGTGTCTTTCCCAAGGACACAACACCGAGCCGAGCGGGGATCGAACCCGCGACCTCTGGATCACGAATTGACCGCCTAAACCACTCGACCACGGTGCCGCCCTGAGGGGTAATGTGCTCAGATTTTTTCTTTCTGAGGACTAGTCGAGCTGCAGAGTTTTGAATACGTTGAAGGGAGTGGATAGATGATGCTGGCAGACCAGCCAAAAGAGAATTGCAATAGTCCAGACTTGAAAGAATGAGAGATGCCACGAGTTTTGATGTTGCATCTGTGGACAGGTACTTTCGAATTGCACTAATACGCCGTAATTGATAGAAGCAGGACTGGCAGGTCTAGGTGATGAATTTTTGCATAGAGAGTGTGTTGTCAATAATGGCCCCTAGATACTTTATAGCAGTGTATAGAGGGACTGATGCATTTGCGAATTCTATTGAAGCTGTTGTAATGGAAGAGAGTTTGTTTTTGGTCCCTACAAGCATGGCTTCAGTTTTATCAGTGTTTAGTTGTAACTTGTTCTCTGCCATCCCGTTTTGGATATCTTGAAAGCAGTAGGCCATATTTATCAAGAGAGAAGACAGATTTTCAGGACTGTCAATGCTTAGAATCTGAGAGTCATCTGCATAAAAGTGATGAATGATCTGATGATGTTTAATTATATGTGACAGTGGAGCGGTTTAGAGAGTAAAGAAAACAGGGCCGAGAACTGATCCCTGCAGGACTCCACATTCAAGTCTGGCAGATACTGACTGAATCTTGTTTACTGTGACTGTCTGGAATCGGTCAGTCAGGTATGAGCTAAACCATGTGAGGGCTGTACCAGTAACACCAAACGTTTCTTGAAGACGGGAGAGAAGGATAGAGTGGTCAATAGTGTCGAAGGCTGCAGATAAGTCGAGTAGAGTGAGGAGGGAGATTTTCCCTGTGTCAGAAGCAAGTAGAAGCATGTTTAAGGTGTGAACTAGGGTGGTTTCAGTGCTGTGGTTGGCGCGATAGGCAGACTGAAACGCAGGAAGAAGACTGTTGGAGAGAAGGTGGTTGTTGAGCTGTTTCAGAACTACTCTTTCAAAGACTTTAGAGATAAAAGGAAGGTTGGGAACAGGTCTGTAATTTTCCAGAATGTTAGGGTCAAGGTCATGCTTTTTGAGTAGTGGTGTGACTAAAGCAGATTTGAGAGCTGAAGGAACATTTCCAGAAACAAGAGATGAGTTTACTATCTTTGTGATAGTGGGTATAAGCTGTGGCAGGCACTGCGCGAAAAGAGAAGCAGGTATGGGGTCGAGATCGCATGATGTTATGGTCATTCCCTTTCAGAATTGTCCCAATTTCTTTCTCGCTTGCTGAATGAAAGGACAGGAGAGGAGTTCCAGAAAATTGAGGATTACAAACTACAGATTGGAAAGGAGTCTGATCCAAGCTAGAACGAATGTTGCGGATTTTGTCAGAAATGTCACAATAGATCTACCAAGAAGAGATATTAGCTGACAATATATCTACCTAGAAGAGAAATAAGGTCGCAATAGATCTATCTAGAAGATGTATTAGGTCTCAAGTGATCTACATGGAAGAGATTATATTTCACAATAGATGTACCTAGAAGATATAGGAGGTCACAAAAGAACTTCTAAGAAGTAATACTAGGTCACAGTAGATCTACCAAGAACAGATATGAGGTCATAACAGATCCACCAAGAGGAGAAGAAATATCACAATAGACCTACTAAGAAGAAATATTAGTTCACAATAGGCCTACCAAGAATACATAGGTCACAATAGATCTACCAAGAATACATAGAATGTCATGACAGATCAACCAAGAATACATAGGTCATAACAGAACTACCAAGAAGAGATACGAGGTCACAATAGACCTACCAGAAAGATGTGAAATGTCACAATAGACCTACCTAGAAGTGATATTATGTCGCAATACATCTACCTAGAAGATATATTAGCTCACAATCGATCTACCTGGAAAAGATATTAGCTCACAATAGATCTACCTTGAAGAAATATTAGTTCACAATAGATCTACCTAGAAGAAATATTAGTTCACAATAGATCTACCTGGAAAAGATATTAGCTCACAATAGATCTACCTAGAAGAAATATTAGTTCACAATAGATCTACCTAGAAGAGATATTAGGTCACAATTGATCTACCTAGAAGAATTTTTATGTCGCAATAGATCTACCTAGAAGAGATATTAGGTCACAACAGATCTACCTAGAAGAGATATTAGGTCACAATTGATCTACCTAGAAGTGATATTATGTCACAATTGATCTACCTAGAAGAAATATTAGCTCACAACAGATATACCTAGAATATATATTACCACACAATAGATCTACGTAGAAGAGACGAAATGTCACAGTAGACCTACCAAGAAGAAATATTAGTTCACAATAGACCTACCAAGAATACATAGTAGGTCACAATAGACCTACCATGAAGACATGAACTGTCACAATAGACCTACCTACCTAAAAGAACTAGTTGGTCACAATAGATCACCAGACACAGCGTATCAAAAACACCATATGTTGTATTATGCTGGTAGTTCTTTTGAGCTCAGTTTAAAAAAAAAAGTGACTGGATTCTCTAAAGCAATGTAAAGAAAATGTGGGTGAGAGGATGGGGGGGGGGGGGGGGGATGGAAGATGGAGAAGACAAAAGGGAGGAGAGGAAGGAGAGGAAGGGGTGGGGGGTTTGGGGGTAAGTTAGGCATCAAGTAAACAGAGGTCCACCCACTCGTGTGTGTGTGTGTGTGTGTGTGTAGTAGTAGTAGTAGTAGTAGTAGTAGTAGTAGTAGTAGTAGTAGTAGTAGTAGTAGTAGAAGTAGTAGTAGTAGTAGTAGTAGTAGTAGTAGTAGTAGTAGTTCTTCTGTTTAACGTCCTTCCACTAAATTGTGATATCAGACGGAAAGTGTGTGTGTGTGTGTGTGTGTGTGTGTGTGTGTGTGTGTGGTGCGTGCTGTGGTGCGTGGTGGTGCGTGCGTGCGTGTGTGTGTGTGCTGCGTGGTGTGTGTGTGTTGTGGCGTGCGCGCGCGCGCATGCGTGTGTGTGCCTGTGTGTAGGGGGATATGCACATAACTAATCAATCGCAATAAACAACTATTATGAAAAAAGCATAAACAAGAATTATGAAAAAAAACAACAACAAATCAAAACAAAAAACATCAAACAGCTAAAATACTTACTTTCCAATTCATATAACTTGAAGCTATCCTTATATCAAAGGAGTCTGAAAATAGGAGTATGGCTTAATGACAATACAATTTCTTTCATTAATGGAATGTCTTTTAGAATTTGCTGTAAGCTGCGAACTAGTAAGACAGGTAATATGTTTTTCAGATCTCTGCATCGTAAAAGAATGTGATCATTGGTAAGATTTTTACCACAGATACATGTTGCTTTTTTTTTGAAAATTTAGTTCTAAAAGCATTGAGCTTAAACCTGTAAATAAGAGATACAACATTTTTATATTCATGTAAATTACGATATTTGATCTTATCAAAAGATAATACATGGGTTACATCATCACTCCAGGAATAACTGGTACCGTGTAATTTCTTTTTAAAGTGTTTCCAACATGCATTTTGTAACATGTTATAGCCCTCGTGGATGGATAGAGGAACACTTATGCTGCAAGACCCATCCCTATGTCAGCTCCACCTTTTGCTTTTCTGTCAACTTTTTCATGAAAGTAGATACCACAGTGCAAGGGTATCCAGCAAAAGTACCACCAGTGCCTCGTATCATCAGAAAATGAATTAGATGACTAATTTCAATTATGAGATCTTGTCTCACTTTTGAACTGGAATTTCTTAGAGCAAGTAAGACTGACCTGGAATCAACGCAGAAAAGCATTTGAAATATGTCTTTAAGAAAATCTAGAAGATAATATAAGGCCATCAAAATAGCAGACAATTCAGCTGTAAAAATAGATCGATTTTCTCCTATATAAAACGATCTCTCTACTGTCAAAGATAGTATGACAAAAGCTGCACCCGCCTCATTGTTGTTCAAAAGGGAGCCATCTGTGTATATTTTTTAAATGATTTGGATATGTAGTTTGTATATATTCTTTTACTGATGCACTAAGAATTGTTCATTATCTTTTTCGTTAAAGAGGGGAATAGTTTACGTCAAAATTAGCTCTCTTATGTTCCCATGGGGGGGACAAGGCGAGGAGCAGAACTTTGATTTAGCTATTGTTGTGGGAAATATTTCTGCTTGATCAAATAATTGAGAAGTATAGGTTCTAGCTGTGGTGACTGAGCGAATAAAATGTGCTCTTTTTGGAAAGTTGACATCAGATCTTATACTAACTTCGTTGTCCACATTGGTTTCTTGTGTTGAACAACGTAAGAGATATTTAGCCACAGACAGTTGCCGATATTTGTCTAATGGCAAAATTCCTATCTCCTTATAGGTACCCATGGACGATGCATGAACAGGTACCCCCAGAGCTAATTGAAAAGCCTTGCAGTCTAGTCTTGTCATTTTCTGTAATAAATACTTTGGAGCACTGAAAAATGCTTCCTGGCCTTAAATGAGTCTGGAACGTACTAAGGATAATGTCAGGTGTTTTAAAACAGCTACGTCATGAGCCCACACTTGTTGACTAATAACTTTCAGGAGGTTAAGACTTTTCCGAGCCTTAGTATTTAAATAGTCAATAGTGTGTGTGTGTGTGTGTGTGTGTGTGTGTGTGTGTGTGTGTGTTGTGTTTTGTGTGTGTGTGTTTGTGTGTGTGTGTTGTGTGTGTGTGTTTGTGGTGTTTGTTTGTGTGTGTGTGTGTTATGCTGTGCGTGTGTTAGTGTGCGTCCGTGCGTGTATGTGTTTTGTGTGCGTGCGTGCGTGTGTGTGTGTGTGTGTTAGTGTCCGTGTGTGCGTGTATGTGTTTGTGTGCGTGTGTATGTGTGTGTGTATGTGAGTTCACGCACAGTCTTCTGCCACTTGCACAACCTAAGTGGTCGCTATTTGCACACTTATGGACTAACACTTGCTTTCGCTCATGTCACTAAAAGGGGTTTGTGACCTTTCTGCTTGTAGCCTGTGTTTGCAAGCATGCACTGGTTCGTGTTTATAGCAGCATAAATGTTGCTGGTGCACACACTCAGCCAAGTCGTCTGCTACATAAAGTCACAGTCTGTGTGTGCACGTATTTTATCTTTTTGACTTGCATCGTGCACCATATCTTTTTTTCTCCACCTGCCTTTGCACTATACTGGCTTTGCTTCTTGCACTAAGTTTTAACATCTTTGCTGATTTTGCACAGCTGATTGGATGTTGAACTTTGTATGATTGAATCGATATGTCAAAAATACGTATACTAACTTTTCTTCTATGTTAACAGTAATGTGTAAAAGATTGATTTTTTTTCAATGATTTAATTTATATGGTTTATTATGGAAAAAACTTTGTTTTCAATTTTGATACTTATCAACAAAGGCAATGAAATTTAATTTGTAAACAAAAATAGGCAGCATCTGCTTTAAAGATTTCAAATGTGAATAGCTGGGGTAAATTTTAAAACAGACTTTGCTGTTACAGTTGTAAGCGTGACAAAGCTGAAACATCAACAAGACCTTGCTATTGCACAGTCATTCTCTTATGTTCATGTGGACAGACACGATAGCAAAGCACAAAAGGCAGGGAGCTGTTCATTGTCTAGAAGTTACAGATGGATCAAGTCAAGTCAAGTCAAAAACACTTTAATCATCCAATGAAGGGCAATTACTACTTACAGGCACATCGATACGTATCATAATTTCGAAAGACACCAAAAGCTACATTTCGTATTGGTTAAAACATTCCAAGATAACTTCAAATAAGTTGGTTATGTATTGTCTAGAAGTTGCTTATAAATGGTCAGATATTGTCTATAGGTATCTGATGGATGGTTAGATAATGTCTATAGGTAACTGATGGATGGTTAGATAATGTCTAGAAGTAACTGATGGATGGTTAGATATTGTCTAGAAGTCACTGATGAATCACGTCAAGTCAAGTCAAAAACACTTTAATTATTCCATGAAGGGCAACTGCAATACAATTCAGACAGGCACATCGATACGAATCACAATCTCGAAAGACATAAAAAGTTACATTTCGTATTGGTTTTAACATTCCATCGATAACTTCAAATAAGATGGTTACACATTGTCTAGAAGTCGCAGGTTGATAGTAGATATTGTCTGGAAATAAGTGATGGATGGCTAGATATTTCTAGAAGTCATTGGAGGGATGTTTAGATATTGTCTAGAAGTAGCTGATGGGTGGTTACATATTGTCTAGGAATAATTATGGATGTTTAGATTTTGTCTGGAAGTAACTGATGAATGGTTAGATATTGTCTAGAGGTCACTGATGGATCAAGTCAAGTCAAGTCAAACCACTTTAATCATCACATGAAGGGCAATTACAATACAAATCTGACAGGCACATTGATACGAATCATAATCTCAAAGACATAAAAAGATACATTTTGCTTTGGTTTAAACATTCCAAGATAACTGTAAATAAAATGGTTAGATATTGTCCAGAAGTTACCGATGATCGTTAAATATTGTCTAGAAGTGACCGATAATGGTTATATTTCGTCTCTAGGTAATTGATGAAAGGTATATTTTCTCTATAAGTAAATGATGAATGGTTAGGTATTGTCTAGAAGAAACTAATGATGGCTATCTTTGGTCTATAGGTAACTCATGAATGGTCAGATATTGTCTAGAAGTAGATGATGGATGGTTACATATTGTCCAGAAGTAAATGATGGATGGTTAGATATTGTCTAGAAATAACTGATTGATCATTAGATATTGTCTATAAGTAACTGATGGGTGGTTAGATATTGTCTAGATGGCGCTGATGGATCAAGTCAAATCAAGTCAAATAAAAAATGCTTTGATCATTCGATGAAGGGCAATTACAATAATAATAATAATAATAATAATAATAATAATAATAATATATGGAATTTATGTAGCGCTGAATCTTGTAAAAAACAAACAAATCGAAGCGCTTACACTCAAATCATTTACACGCATACAACTCTCCTTAAACATAATGAACAGATTTCAAATCCATTGCGCGCAGCGCACACACACACACACACACATACACACACACACACACACACACACACACACACACACACACACACACACACACACACTCGCAAACACACTTAAGAGGTGAAGGATGCTGTTGAAATTAGGGACAGATATGAGGGGAAAAGTCTCAGGTAGGAAATAAGTGTGTTTTGAGGCTGGATTTGAAGGTATCAAGTGAAGGCTATTGGCGAAGTGAAAGAGGGAGGTTATTCCAGGTGGATGTACCAGAAACAGAGAAAGAGTGATGGCCAACCGTGGTTTTTTTTTAATCTGGGTGTTCGAAAGTACAAAGTATCTGACAGACACATTGAAACAAATCATATTCTAAACAAGTAAGCTACATTTCATACTGGTTTAAACATTCTAAGATAACTTCAAACAAAATAGTTAGATATTGTCCAAAAGACACTTATGGATGGTTAGATATTGTCTAGAAATATCTGAAGAATGGTTAGATCTTGTCTAGAAATATATGAAGAATGGTTAGATATTGTCTAGAAATATCTGAAGAATGGTTGGATATTGTCTAGAAGTAACTGATGGATGGTTAGAAATTGTCTAAAAGTCATGAATGGATTAAATCAAGTCAGATCAAGCCAAAAACACTTTAATCATCCTATGAAGGGTAATTACAATACAGTTCTGATGGACACATTGATATGAATCATAATCTCGAAAGACACAAGGAAGCTACGTTTCATGTTGGCTTAAGCATTCCAAGATAACTTCAAATAAAATAGTTAGATATTGTCTAGAAGTAACTGATGATGGGTAGGTATTGACTAGAAGTAACTGATTATGAATAGATATTGTCTAGAAATAACTGATTGATGGCTAGATTTTGTCTACATTTAACTGATGAATGGTTACATATTGTCTAGAAGTAAATAATGGATGGTTAGATAATGTCTAAAAATAGCAGATGCATGGTTAAAAAATGTCTAGAAGTAGCAGATGGATGGTTAGATATTGTCTATAGATAACTGATGGATGGTTAGATATTGTCTATATGTAACTGATGGATGGTTAGATATTGTCTATAGGTAACTGATGGATGGTTAGATCTTGTCTATAGGTAACTGATGGATGGTTAGATATTGTCTACAGGTAACTGATGGATGGTTAGATATTGTATAGGTAACTGATGGATGGTTAGATTTTGTATAGGTAACTGATGGATGGTTAGATTTTGTCTAGAAGTAACTGATAGATGTTATATTTTGTCTAGAAGTAACTGATGATGGTTAGATATTGTCTAGAAGTAACTGATGGATAGTTAGATATTGTCTATAAATAACTTCAAGATGGTTAGATATTGTCTTGAAGTAACTTCAAGATGGTTAGATATTGTGTAGAAGTAGCTGATGGAGGGTTAGATATTGTCTAGAAATAACTGATGGATGGCTAGACATTGTCTAGAAATAATTGATGGAAAGCTAGATCTTGTCTAGAAGTAACTGATGATGGCTAGATATTGTCTAGAAGTCACTGATGGATGGTTAGACAATGTCTAGAAATAACTGATGATGGCTAGATATTGTCTTGACGTAACTGATGAGTAGCTAGATATTGTCTAGAAAAAACTTCAGGATGGTTAGATTTTGTCTAGAAATAAGTTCAGGATGGTTATATATTGTCTTGAAGTAACTGATGATGGTTAGACATTATCTAGAAATAACTGATGGATGGTTAGACATTGTCTTGAAGTAACTGATTGATGGTTAGATTTTGTCTAAAAATAACTTCAGGATAATTAGATATTGTTCTAGAAGTAACTGATGGATGATTAGATATTGTCTAGAAATAACTGATGATGGCTAGATATTGTCTTGACGTAACTGATGATGGCTAGATATTATCTAGAAATAGCTTAAGGATGGTTAGATATTGTCTAGAAGTAACCGATGGATGGTTAGATATTGTCTTGAAATAATTTCAGGGTGGTTAGAGAATGTCAAGAAACAACTGATGAATGGCCACATATCGTCTAGAAATAAATGATGAGCTGTTAGATATTGTCTAGAAGTAACTGGTGGATAGTTAGATATTGTCTTGAAGTAACTGATGATGGTTAGATTTTGTCTAGAAGTAACTGATGATGGTTAGACATTGTCTATAGGTAACTGATAATGATTAGACATTGTCTATAGGTAACTGATGATGGTTAGACATTGTCTATAGGTAACTGATGACGGTTAGACATTGTCTATAGGTAGCTGATGATGGTTAGATATTGTCTAGAAAGTAACTGATGAATCGTTAGATATTGTCTAGAAGTAACTGACGGATGGTTACATAATTATTGTCTAGAAGTAACTAATGGATGGTCAGATTTTGTGTAGAACTAACTGACGATGGTTAGATATTGTCTAGAAATAACCCCAGGATGGTTAGATTTTGTCTAGAAATAACTTCAGGATGATTATATATTGTTCTATAAGTGACTGATGGGTGGCTAGATATATCTAGAAGTCACAACTCGAAGGTTTAAATCTGACAGACCTTAGCAGATTGAAGAATAAGGATTGGTCAACTTCGGAGCACTAGCTGAGAAACGAAAACAAACAAAGAAATGTATGAATTGTTAAGACCTTTCTGTTCATCCTGTGAGCAGTCTGCCTGCCCGCCCTTTACTCTCTTTCCTCTGTGACATACGCAGAGGCCATTGATGCACATCACAGGTTCCGTGGTTCGTGTCAATCGAAACTGTTGTTAGTTACTGTTATAGGAATTTATTTATTTGTTTATTTATTGATGTATTTATTTATGTATTTATTTAATCGAAGATAATGGAATAAGAACTCATGTGCTTTTTCACATCCAGTCCTCGTGTGTATGCGGTTTTGTCAATTTTGTCATCTGTTCCCACCGGCACATAATGACCTACTCTTGCGAAAAGCGGAACAGGATTTAACGTGTGCGCAAGATAATCTGCGTGCGTTCGCACACGAGGGCCTCGGTTTATAGTCTCATCTGAAGGACTTTTGGGGAGAGTGGAGTCTGCACTGAGATTAACTCCAGGGGAAAATATCCCCTTGAACGGAATTCGAACCCGGGTCGACAGTTTGCGAGGGCAATGTTCTAACAACTAGGCCATCCCGTCCCGTAAAGTCTATATTAAAATTTTGTTACGATTTAGAATGCTGCGTTGGGGTTGGTATTTTGTGTGTCTTTGACATTCTCCTGGTATAAAGCATGGCTGTGACCTCCGATAGAGGACAACAGGGAAACGTGCTGTGTTCAGTGGCAGTGGTGCCTGCCTACAGTATGGCGAGTTCCTTGATTTGAACACAGCTATACACGCCGACTTCTCAGGCAGTGTGTACTAATGGCTTTAAGAGGGATTCTCAGGTGTGATCAGTGAGACAGAACTTAGTTCGGCTGGTCCATGACGTGCGTAAGTTTGGAAGCGATCGATATCAACATCATCAGCAACAACAACAGTAACAACAACGACAACAGTAGCAGCAGCAACAACAACAACAGCAGCAGCAGCAGCAACAACAACGACAACAACAACAACGACAACAATAACGACAACAACGACCGCAACGACAACAAGAACATGGTGGTGGTGATGGCTCGGTTGCTATAGCACAAGCATACTTATCAGGCACCGCCCTTAGCTTGGTCTGAATTCAGCAGATGCTGGAACATCTGCTAAATGGACTGTTTGGCAGATGCCATGGAGCTTACATGCCGTAAGACTGCCTTACAAAAATTGATCACT
>CM054163.1:9969011-9971511 GCA_028751875.1 Rapana venosa
ATATATACACATACTACTGTCATATGTTAGTGTAGTGTAGTATACTGCAGGGGTCTGTAAAGTGTCCCTATATATACACACTACTGCCACCTGTTAGTGCAGTACATTATACTGCAGGGGTCTGTAAAGTGTTCACACACACACACACACACACACACACACACACACGCACGCACACACGCACACACATACACACACACACACACGCACGCACACACACACACCATACCACACACACACACACATATATATATATACAAAGTGAAAGCATAACAACCAGCATAATAAATGTTCCCCAATATTTCGGCTTTCGCCTTCCTCAGGGGAGGGGGGGGGGGTATTATGACGTGATGGAATGACGTCAATCTCAATTATACATCATTGTGAAATTTTTGTGAAATTTTTGTGATGACATTTTAAATTAAACATCACATTATATATATATATATATATATATAAAAATATATATATATATGTATATATATATATATATATATATATATGTTTATAGACACACACACACACTACTGCCATATCTGTTAGTGTAGTGTATTATGCCCTGAAGTGGGATGCGCTGGGCCTGTCTTGTCAGATGCGTAACGGCAGCGGAACTTTTTTTGTTCATATGATCAACAACAATAGTTGCTGTCCGAGCGTTCGACGACAAAGAAAGGAACAAAGTCGATTGAAAAATAGAACGAACAAAACCACTTTTAGATTTAATGCTTTTTGGTTTCCTGTAATCAAAGTAATGTGAACGAAATTGCTCGTTTCTCGATGGTTGAAATGTATTTTTAATGGTCTTATTTCATGCTGATCACAAAGCATTACTCTTTTTTTCCATATTTGTTTTTAGTGGATGCTTCACCCGTTTGTCTTAAAGGCAAAACCATGACTCAAGAACGTCACCCATCCCCACTTCTCTTCTGCTTTTTGTGTGTGGTTAATTCATCATTCCCTGATGACAAAAACGTAAAAAAAGGCAATAAACATTTTAAAGTACGAAAATGTTATTGATAGTAAGGCCCAGTGCATCACTTCGGCGCATAATCACTACAGTAACAGATTAGAGCAGTGTGCATATATTATATAGGGACACTTTACAGACCCCTGCAGTATAATACACTGCAGTAACAGATGACAGTAGTGTGTATATATAAGGACACTTTACAGACCCCTGCAGTATACTACACTGCACTAACAGATGAAAGTAGTGCGTATATATAGGGACCCTTTACAGACCCCTGCAGTATAATATACTGCACTAACAGATGACAGTAGTGTGTATGCACTTGAAAATGTCACATGGGCAAATGACACTGCAGAATGAACGTCCTGTGCCCATCCCAGTGTTTAAATATCTTTACCTGGTCACCAGAACACAGGCCAAATGGCATGCGATAAAAACAGAATATTTTCTGACAGATTTACTTTGAATAAAAGGCAGGGAAACAGACTGGGAAAGCAGAAAATTAGCAAGAGAGATGACAGAAAGGTGAGGGGAAAGACAGAAACAAAGGAAGAGAGACAGAAAAGTGGAAATGTCCAGCACCGAATTTACACAAGATTGGGTTGCTATTTATACTGAAAGAGCCCCCGGTATAAAATTAATAAAATTGCTTTTGACAAAACTGACAGAGGTGTATAAAAATACTGCTTTTGACAAAATTGACAGAGGTGTATAAATAAATCAACAAGACCTTTACCACGTATTTATCGATTTTAAGAAGGCATTTGACAGGGTGTGGCATGCAGCTTTGTGGGCAACCATGAATTTGTACAGCATCAATGCAAACCTGATCAGAGTCATCAAACAGCTGTACAGTGAGGCCACCAGTGCAGTGTACTACAACAACAACATTGGAGAATGGTTTCGAACAACAGTTGGAGTAAGGCAGGGCTGTCTACTCTCACCAACTCTTTTCAACATCTTCCTTGAGAGAATCATGGCTGATGCACTGGAACATCATGAAGGATCAGTCAGCATTGGTGGCAGAACGATCACAAACCTCCGCTTCGCAGATGACATTGATGGAATAGCAGGATCAGAAAAAGAGCTTGCCAGCCTAACAGAACACTTGAATAAGGCCTCCAAAACATACGGCATGGAAATCAGTGCAGAGAAGACCAAACTGATGACTAATAACACCAACGGCATTAGCACTGATATCAGGGTTAATGACCAGAAGCTGGAAACAGTTCAAAGCTTCAAGTACCTGGGAGCCATTGTATCAGACCAGGGATCCAAGTATGCAGGACTGCACAGACAATAACAGCACTGTCAAAACTAAACACCATCTGGAGAGATAAAAATATCTCACTTATCTCCAAGATCAGACTAATGCGCTTCCTTGTCATATCCATATTTCTGTATGCCTGTGAATCATGGACCCTGATTGCAGATTTGGAGAGAAGAGTACAGGCGGTGGAGATGAAATGCTTTCGGAGACCCCTTGGCATCTCCTACAAAGACCACATAAGCAACGAAAGCGTGCATAAC
>CM054163.1:9984011-10015941 GCA_028751875.1 Rapana venosa
TCGCTCTTTTTATTCTTTTTTTTTTCTAGGACTAAAACTATCTTTCTCCCCACCAGCCTCGCCTTTTTTTCGAGGTGTGGGGAGTGGGGTTGGGGAGAAAGGTATTTTCCTGCAGCTATGAAACAGTGGTTAAAATGATGCTTAGATATGGTATGTTTTGTTATGTTATGCTTTTAGTTTTGAAACAAAAAATGACTTTCCATTATTATGACGTAGATTTAAAATATGAACATTTGACTTCTTCTTCTTCTTCTTCTTCTTCTTCTTCTTCTTCTTCTTCTTCTTCTTCTTCTTCTTCTTCTTCTTCTTCTTCTTCTTCTTCGTCTTCTTCTCCTTCTTCTTCGCAATTCTTCTTCTTCTTCGCAATTCGTCTTCTTTTCTTCGTCTCCTTCTTCGCAATTCTTCTTCTCTTCTTCTTCGCAATTCATCGCAATTCTTTCTTCGCATTCGTCTTCTTCTTCTTCTTCTTCTTCTTTGCAATTCTACATCTTCTTCTTCTGCGCAATTCTTCTTCTGCGCAATTTTTCTTCGCAATTTTTCGTCTTGGCAATTCTTCTTCGCCAGTCCTCTTCTTCGCAATTTTTCTTCGCAATTTTTCTTCGCAATTCTTTTCTTGTTCTTGTTCTTGTTCTTGTTCTTTCTTCTTCTTCTTCTTCTTCTTCTTCTTCTTCAGAATTCTTCAGAATTCTTCAGAATTCTTCTTGTTCTTCAGAATTCTTCTTCTTCAGAATTCTTCTTCTTCTCCTTCTTTTTCTTCAGAATTCTTCTTCTTCTTCAGAATTCTTCTTCTTCTTCAGAATACTTCTTCTTCAGAATTCTTCTTTTTCAGAATTCTTCTTCTTCTTCTTCTTCTTCTTCTTCTTCTTCTTCTTCTTCTTCTTCTTCTTCTTCTTCTTCTTCTTTTTCCTAACCCTTCTTTCCCTCTCTCTCACTCGCATAACTATTTAATGCGTTCAAACCTCGCTCTACCCCAATGCTGTGCTGGCGGTTGGCAGAGAAGTGTCTGAGGGTGACGTGTCGGCACGGCAAGAAGTGTGAGAACGGGGTGTGTGTGTGCCCCATCCTCTGCCCAACCACCCGGGAGGCTGTGTGCGGTAGCGACGGCCGTACCTACATCAACGAGTGCGAGATGAGGAAATCGGCCTGCGACCAGGGCAGAGACATCGTCGTAGCTCAGGAGGGAGACTGCGAAGGGGATCGAGTAGATGGAGGTAGGTCACATTGTGGTGGTGGTGGTGGTGGGTGTGGTGGTGGTGGTGGTGGTGTTGGTGGTGGTGGTGGGTGTGGTGGTGGTGGTGTGGTGGTGGTGTGTGGTGGTTGGTGGTGGTGGTGGTGGTTGGTGGTGGTGGTGGTGGTGGTGGTGGTGGTGGGTGGTGTGTGGTGTGGTGGTGGTGGTGTGTGGTGGTGGTGGTTGGTGGTGGTTGGTGGTGGTGGTGGTGGTGGTGGTAGGAGAGGTCATGTTTTTTAGCACCAAAACAGAAACTATATCTGGGTTTGTGTGTGTGTGTGTGTGTGTGTGTGTGTGTGTGTGATGTGTGTGTGTGTGTGTGTGTGTGTGTTGTGTGTGTGTGTGTGTGTGTGTGTGTGTGTGTGTGTGTGTGTGTGTGTGTGTGTGTGTGGTTGTGTGTGTGCGTGTGTGAGTGTGTGTGTGTGATTGTGTGTGTGTGTGTGAGTTGTGTGTGTGTGTGTGGTTGTGTGTGTATGTGTGTGAGTGTGTGTGTGTGAGTGTGTGGTTGTGTGTGTGTGTGTTTGTGTGTGTGTAAGTGTGTGTGTGTGTGGTTGTGTGTGTGTGAGTGTATGTGATAGTGTGTGTGTGTGTGTGTATGTGTGATAGTGTGTGTGTGTGTGTGCGTGCGTGTGTGTGTGTGTATGTGTGTGTGTGTATGTGTGATAGTGTGTGTGTGTATGTGTGTGTGTGTGTATGTTGATAGTGTGCGTGCGGCGCGCGTTGTGTGTGTGTGTGATGTATGTGTGTGTGTATGTGTGATAGTGTGTGTGTGTATGTGTGTGTGTGTGATAGTGTGGGTGTGTGTGTGTGTGTATGTGTGATAGTGTGTGTGTGTATGTGTGGTGTGTATGTGTGTGTGTATGTGTGATAGTGTGTGTGGTGTGTGCGATATGTGTGTGTGCGTGTGTGTGTTGTTGTCTTCGATTTTACGTCTGTTCACTCTCAGTGATATTAGACGAGAAAAAAAAAAATATATATATATTACAAGGGGTGTATGAGAATTGAGGTGGTGGTGGAGGCCTACTGAAAAATGCGAGGGGGGAAAAGTAGTTAATCATGAAAGAACCGCACAAGCAAAGATACAATTAAAAAAAAAAAATAAATAATAAATTAATTAAAAAGAACCAACCAAACAAACAAACATAAAAAGTGATTAACGTTAATGAAACTATAACAAATGTCCTATAGGACTATGCCAGAGACCTTTTGCAATATCAAATGCCAAATTCAAATTATTGAATATGCTTCTAAGGTGAGTTTTCAGAAAATTGGGGTAAAAAAGCTTTTGTATTCTTACATTCAAATATTATATGAGTATTAGAAATATTCTCACCACACATACATTTACTGTGTCTACTGAATTTGGTTACGAATGCATTAAGTTTTATTCTATAAAACAAACTATTCACTCTTCTTGCTGTTGAGATATTTGAGCAAGCCTTAGAATGGCTCACGACACTTGCTTTATCAGCTTTGATGACAGATCTGTTTAGAAATCTCTCTTTTAGGTGATACGTTTCTGTGACCTTTTTCCATGATGTTTGTTCTAATAAGTGGTAGCCCTCTTGTAATGATAAAGGCACGTGCAATGTTGCTGATTTCCGTTCATGCTTTGCACCTCTTTTAGCAGCTCTATCAGCCCACTCATTTGGAAAGAATCCACTGTGTGAAGGCACCCAACAGAAAGTGATAGTGTGTGTGTGTGTGTGTGTGTGTGTGTGTGTGTGTGTGTGTATGTGTGTGTGTGTGTGTGTGTGTGGTACGAACAACTCATTGCTAGTCTGTCTGTCTGCCTAAGCCCTTACCAACACTCCTTTGTCTTCTTCTTCTGTCTCATGGGACGGAGACCACGTAGATGTTCAGCACTAGTCGATCTGAGACACGTCTGCTTCGCTTCCTCCACAGGATAGACAGACATGCTGTCTCTTGTTACCATTCATCTATTTTATTTTTAAATTTAAAAAAATCTTTTATTTCGAGGATAATGGAAGTGATAATGAAGGAATAATGAAAGCACTTATGTGCTTTGTTTTTCATCCAGTCTCCGAGCGTATGCAGTTTTGTAAATTTTATCATCCGTTCCCACTGGGACGCAATGGCCTAACTCTTCCGAAAAGTGGAACGGGTCCTTTTGCCAAACTGCTGCTGCTTCTGGCAATCTGGTTTTCTTTTTTTCCTTTATTTTTGTTTCTGTATCTGCGTTCTTGTGGTTATCGTTAGGCATTCCCTAGCTTAACACTCTGAGATACTGCGCCCAGAATATGCATTCTGATTCCACTTCTACCTGGAATTCACTATGATATGGTAAAGCATACTGACGTATATGGTTGTTTTCAAGTACAACATCAGTTCGGCAGGCACCCATAATCCGACTTCAGGTTCATTTTTTTCTCCTTTTGAAAAAAAAGAGCCCAGGTTGTTATGCTAAAAGCTTGTCATGGATTCTTCTTCGTCATCGAACGCTCAGACAGCAACTGTTGTTGTCTTTCATTTTGAATGAATATAAGTTGCGCTGCCGTTAAGCGCCTGACAAGTCAGGCCCAGCGCATCCGACTTCGGCTTGGCTTGTCATGGATGAAAACGATCTGAACATAACATTTCCGAAGGCTGACAACATGTTCGTGTAAGTAAGTCTTGGCACTTTGATGGCATCGATAACTGACACAGCTTGGTTTTTTGGTTGTTTTTATAAACCCCAGCCAGGAGTTTTGATCTCTTTTATAACGTCTTTTCCCGAAGAGTGTAAGGAGACAAAAAAGTTATCTCTCTGTCTCTGTCTGTCTGCCTGTCCCTCCGTCTTTTCTTTGTTTTATTTTTTTTTTTTCTTTTTTTTTTTTTTTTTTAGTTTTTTTAATTAAATTTTAATATTTTTATTTTTTAAAAAAAATTTTATTTTTTCCTTCCTTTTTTTTCATCCCTTTTGTTTTTTTTTTCTTTTCCCATTGAAGCTATGGGGTTTCCAGTAAACCTTTGAAAAGCTTTTAATTTTTCTTTTT
Organism: Rapana venosa; assembly: GCA_028751875.1. NCBI lineage: Eukaryota > Metazoa > Mollusca > Gastropoda > Neogastropoda > Muricidae > Rapana > Rapana venosa. The sequence continues at coordinate 9,988,236 of CM054163.1, forward strand.
TCCAATTTGGTTGGATTTGAATCCTTTTTTAAATCTTTTTAAAAAGATTCTTTTTATTAAAATTAATTCAAATTGAAATAACAAATTTTTAAAAACCCCCCCAGGGAAATGAATAAAACATTTATTTTTTTTTAATATTAAAATTATATTTTTATAATTAATATTTTTAAATATATAAAATTTATAATTAAATTTTAAGAAGAAGAAAGGAAAAAAAAAAAAGATGTTTTGTGTGTGTTTTTTGGGGGTTTTTTTTTTGGGTTTTTTATTTTGGGGTTTTTTATTTTTTTTTTTTTAAAAAAAAAAAACTGTCCGGTTTTTGGCCCCCTTGGTTTTTTTTTTTTTTCCATTTTTTCAGCCCCTGTTTTGTTTTTCTTTCCGTTTTTCCCCGGGGCCCTTTTGCTTTTTGTTCAAATTTTTTCTGTTTGGTTTTTCTTTTTTAATTTTAAAAATTAAAAGTTTCTTTTTTTATTTTTAAAACCCGGGGGTTTTTTCTTCCCCCCCCCTGGTTAAAATTTTTAATTAAAAATTTTTAAATTTTTTAAAAATTTAAAAAAATTAAAGGAAAAGGGAAAGGAAAAAATTTGGGGTTTTGTTTGTTTTGTTTTGGTTTTGGTTTTTTTTTTTTTTTGTTTTTTGGGGGGTTTCCCAAATTTTCAAACTTCTAAAATTAAACAGTTTTTAATTTTGTTTTAAACTGGATTAAAAGGGTTAAAAAATTATTTTAAAATTAAAAAAAATTAAAAAAAAAAAAAAAAAAAAAGTTAAACAAGAAGTTCCCAAGGGTAACAAATTTTTTTAAAAACCCCCCAACAAAAATTTTAAAAAAATTTTAAATAAAGTTAAAAAATTAAACATTTTAAAAAATAAACAAAAAATTTTCAAACTGATTTTCAGACAAAAGTTAAAACCGGGAATTTTAGGAACTTTTTTTTTAAAAAGTAAAATTTTTTGAATCCCAAAAGGTCCAACGATTTCCAAAAATAACAAATTTTAAAAAAAGCCAACAAAATCCCCAAGAAGTAAAAAAATTAAACAAAATTTTTTTTTTGCCCCCAAGAATTTAAAAAGAATTTTAAAAATAAAAAATTAACAAAATATAAAAGAAAAAAAAAAAAAGAAAAGAATTGGGAAAAAAAAGGGGGGTTTGGTTTAGGGTTTTTGGGGGGGTTTTAAGGGGGTAAAAGAACAAAATTTTCAAAAAGAAATCCAAAAAAAATTCTAAAGGTCAACCTTTCAGAAAAACAACAAGAAATCCACAAAGAATTCAAAAAAGTAAACAAAATTAACAAGAAAAACAAAATTCAAACAAGAAACCCTTCAGGGACAAAATTTCAAAAAATTTTTTCCAAAGAAAAAAAAAGTATTAAAAAAACCCAAAAAGTCAAAACAAAAATTTTAGTCTACAAAATCAAACTTAAAAAGAATAAACAAAATTTTTTTAAAGGGGGCCCCGAAAAAAAAACTAAAAAATGACACAGCTTAAAATTTTGTCCGTAAAATCCAAAAACCAAAAAGTAAAAAAAAATATAGTCAAAAAACAAAATCCACAAAGAAAAAAATCCATTTACAAAATAAAAAAATTCCAAAAGAAAAAAACCCAAAAACCAGAATTAAGGGGAAATAAAAACCAAATCAGAAAAATAAAATTCCAAAATCAGAATTAAAAATTCAAAAATTTAAAACAAACCCCCAAAAGGAAACAAAAATCATTTTAAAAAAACCCCTTTTAAAAGAACAACTGCCCAAAAAGTTTTCCCCCAAAAAATTCCCAACAAGGGAAAAACCGCGGCAAAAAACCAAAATCCCTTAAGAAAAAACCCAGACAAAAAATAAAAAATTCACTTAAAAAATCCAAAAATCCAAAAAAGGGAAAAAACCCCAAAGCCCTTTGGTCCCCCCCCTTTTAAAAAAATCCCCTTCAAAAAATCAAAATAAAAGAAAATTTAAAAAATCATTTTAAAAAGGGGTTTGCCCCTTTTTTGCCTTGTTTCTCCCCCCCTTCCTTTTCCCCTTTTCCTGAAGGTATTTTTAAAATAAAATTTTCAACCCAAATTGAACAAACCATGTGCCGTTTCCCATTTCCTCAAAAAAAAAATTGTCATTTAAATTTTCATTTCGTCTTCTTTTTCCCTTGTCCTTTTTCCCCCCTTCTCTTCCCCTTCTCTCCCCCCCCCCCATTATTTAAAAACCCCCCCCAAATTTATTTTAAAACCCCGGAAAGAAAAAACCCCGCAATTTAAAAAATAAAAAAGTTTTGTGCCCAAACCCCTTTGCCTTTCCTTCCCTTTTTTCCCCCCTTTCTTTCTTTTTTTCCCCGAACCTGTTTTCCCTTAAAAACCCCCCCCCCAAACCCCCACCCCCGTTTTGAAAAAGGTCCTCTCCCGCCTTGTTTTGGTATTGTGGGTTTTTAACCCTTTTTTCCCCGGGCCTTTTTCAAAACGTTCCCCAAAACCTATTTTCCCCTTTGTGCCCCAAAAGTGGTTTTTGATTGGTATTTTGATGATTTTTTTTTTTTTTTTTTTTTTTTTTTTTTTTGTTTTTTTTTTTTTTCCTTTTCGGTTGGTTTTTTTTTTTAAAATTTTAAAAAAAAACCCAAAAAAGTCGGGGGGGGACGGGCGTCCCTCAAGCTTCTCGGGGCCACTTTAACCCCTATCCCCCCCCCGCGCTTTTACCTCCCTACCCTAAAGGGGGGTACCCATTTACAGGGGGAACGGGGAACGTCGAAAAGGGGGTTGGGTCCCCCCTCCAACTTCCCCCCTTTCCAAACTTAAACGGTGCCCCGACCCTAATTCCCTCCCCAATTTGATTAATCAAAAAAAAACCTGGAAAACTTTTGAAAATTCGAGAAATTCCTTTTTTCAAAAAGGGTTGTTGGGTGGTTGTGTACTGCAACAAAAAGAAACAGTTCTTTTCCTGATATGATTTTTTAACAAAAAAAAAAATTTTGAAACAAAAATCGAAAAATAAAAGTGAAATAACAAACAAAGAAAATTTTGGTCGAAACACCCTGAAAAAAAAAATATTTGCTGTTTTTGGAAAAAAAGACAACATTAAGATAGAAAAGCAAGGGTTTCGGTTTTTTCCCAAATCAACCCCTCGTTTCATCACCATGCTACAGTAAAATATGTTTGAAACAAAAACGGAAAACTTGTCAGAGCAACTTTTTTCCCCAGAAGGTTAACAGCATCGAGCTGGTTTACCACATGGGGCCCGTTTTTCCCTTGGCTTATACAACCCCATTAATTTAAATGGGTACCCCTCTTGGGGCAAACAAGGGATAGCAAATCAAAGCAAAAAAAAATTTTAGGGAAAAAGGAACAAAAAAGAAAGCAAGCGTTGGCCAATAAGCAAAACAGACAGGACAAGGAAACAAGAAAACTTAAAAAGAAAATACCACATTTCCGCCTTGAAAAAGGGGGTAATTAAACTTTTTCCCTCTTAAAATCAGTAAGGTTAAGCCCCCAGGACTTGGGAACTTTCTTTGAAAATAAGGCATTTTCAACCCAAGCTTTTTCGGCAAACACTGAAACAAACAAAATTTGCGGGAAGGAATGCAAAACTAACCCACCCCAAGGCAACAACCCAAAACATTCGGGAATTCCCTTTTTTTCCCCCCCACCCCCCAAAAAGGCTTACACATCCCCCCCTCCCCCCCCCTTCCCCCCCGGGGTTACCTACCAAGATTGGGAGGAACTAAAATGAATATTAACGGCCCATTTAACCTATTTTAAATTGGGAAAAAAATGGACCAAATTCCTTGGGGAAAGAAAGAAAACAAGACACTCTTTTTATCCAACCCCAATTCGAACTTGCTTTAGGGAAACCCCCCCTTCCCCCCCCCCTTCCCCAAAACCCCCAAAAAAAATCCATTTTCCTTTGTTTCAATCTTCTAAAATCAACTTTCCGGGGACTTACAAAAAAGGGGGTTTTGAAAGTTTTTCAATAAAACTGATAGATTTCAAAACAAAATTATTTTTTGGGAACAAAGGCCCCCCTTTTTCATTTATCTAAAAAAAATTCTTTTTTCAGGTAGTGTGTTTACTTTTTCCCACTTCCCTTTTGCAGCTCACTGCTATCCCCATTCAATTTCCAACTTGTTCAACACTTTTTGGGGTTGGGGTTAACTTTTTTTGAAGAACAAAAAATTTTTTCCTTTTAAAAAGGGTCAGGGAAATTTTACCTTTTTCACTATTCGATTTTAAATATTAATTTTTCTTGGGACGCTCCGAATTGTTAAAAAAAAATTTCTTTTTAAAATTTGGAATTTTTTTATTTTTTTTTTATTTTTAGCCTTCTTTCTTTGGGATAAGGAAAAAAGCACTTTTTTTTTTCAAAAGTCCCCCTTTGGTACAGTTGTAATTTTTCCTTCCCCATGGCACAAAGGGCCTTTTCCAAAAGGGGAAAGATTTAAAATTGTCCAAGGGGGTTGGTATGAAATGGTGTCGGAAATTTCTTGAATGGAAAATTTGAAAGGAGTTTAAACCATACTAAAAGAATTTCTTAAACAAAAAATTTTAAAGAAAAAGGCAGCCTGTCCAAAGACCCATATTTTTTGAACCATCAAAAAAAAAGGTCAGATTTCTTCGAGAGTTGGGTTAAAAATTTTAGGACCCAAAAAAAAAGTCTGAAAAGCCGTTTTAAAGTGCAACTAAATATTTTTTCAGAAAAATTTGAAATAACGGGGCTGCTTCTAAACAAAAGTTTTAAAAGAAAAAAAACCCCTGAATATAGTCAATGGGTCAAAAATTTTGAAAAAAAAAACTAAAAAAACGGTTTTTTTTTTTCATTTTTTGGGGGTGTTTTTTCTGTTTTTGTTTTTTGTTTTCTCTTTTTTTTTAATTTTGTTAAAAAAATTTAACGAAAAACGTAACTGGGTGATTGTAACAGTATTGTGTAAAAAAATTTGGGATTTTATGGTTAGTGAGGGGGTTTTTCCCCGGAATTTGGGGTTGGGTTTTGATTTTAATTGAGTGATAAAGAAGTTTTGGAAATATTTTTTTGATGTAAAAAAAGGGGAAAAAAGAATGTTGTTGAAGTTTTTAAAAAAAAGAAAAAGGGGGGAAAAAAATATAAAAAGGGGGGGAAAATGGGTGTTTTTTTTGTAAAAGTGGGGGTTTTAAGGGGATAAAAAGAAAAAGGAAGGTTTTTTTATAAAGAGGGTGTTGGGGGAGGAAGGTATTTGGGGGAGAAATTGAGGGAGGTTTTTTTTTTATTTTGAAAAAAGATGGAGAAATTTTTAAGTGGAGGAAATATTTGTAGGAAAGAAGGAGAGGGGGAAAAGGAAGTATAAAATTTAGGGTGTTAGTTAAATTTGGATATGAGGGGAAAAGGTTTTATTTGTTTGTTTGATGAAAGAAGGGGGGTATATTATTTTAGTAAATAATTTATTAAAATTGAAAAATTTAATTTAAATATTTAAACTGCCCTTTAAAATAAAAAAATTAAATGAAAATAAATTTTTCATTCCTTAAGCTGAAAAACCCACGTGCTGAGGCCCAACCCCACCCGTTTAATTTTCCCCCGATTCAAATAAAACGAAAACAATTAAACAAACTTTTAAAAAATACCAAACAAAATACAGAAAAATTCCACAGGGGAAAAAACACTTCAGAAAAAATGGTTCCATCCCCTTTTTTAACTAATATCGGGCTGAAGCAAAAGAAAAGAAAGGTCAAAAATGAAAAAAATTTTTGGGGGGTTTTTGGAATGGGTTTAAAAAATGGTAATGAAGAACGGGGGGACTAAAAAAGAAAGGGGAAAAATAATGGAAAAAAGGATGGTATTGGCTGGGGGAACGATGCTCCAACCACTGAGCTACCCCCCCCCTAGGGTATAAAAACGCACAATAAAAACTCAAAAAAAAAACATACCCCACAGGTTTGTAAAAAACGCATAAAATTTTTCCTTCGCCCCTGGGGTGTAAAAATGTTTTTTAAAAGCATTTTGGGAATGCTTATAAAATCTGAAATTGTTTTTCTTGTGTCTTGTGAATAATATAGGTATCAATGTCCTTTCATTTTGTAATTGCCCTTCATGGGATTAAATTTTTTGACTTACCCCCTCTTCCCCCCTTTTCCTCCCCTCCCCCTCTTCCTCTTCCCCTTCCTCCTCCCCCCCCCCCCTTTTCCCTCCTCCTCCTCCTCCCCAATACTGCACTGCAACTCTATCCGCTCTTGGGCACGGACGTCACCCGTGACCCGGCAATTGCCTGCAACCTCACGGGGCGGTATCCGTTGACCGCTGTGAGATCGCCTCTGGGCCTCTCGCATCAAAGGGGGGCCCTCACTGGGCGCTTTGGTGATGACCACAACTGAGCCGCTAGCCTTTTTTCTAATAATCATCAGGGATGATGCTAAGATTTCTCACGTTAAAATAGAAATTATGGTGTAAATTTTTTGTCTGTCTTTCTGTTCCTCCTCTCTTTCATAAGGCAGGCATAAAAATTTGTAGATCATTCAAAACTATCTTTGGAAAAAAAAATACTTGACTTTATAATACTTATGTTTTCGGAGTTGCTATTACACAGGCAGAAAATTTTTTTTTTGGATCTTAAAATAATTTTTCGTAATCATACCGTGACAAAAAAGTTTGTCCTTTTTGTAAAACCCAATAGTCAAAACAAAGCCCATTTTTTGTTCAATTGTTAAATTATCAACTAAGGATACTTTTTTGGCCGCATGTATTAATATACCATTGTCGTTTACTTATAATATAAAATGAGAACAGTCGAGAACGTATCTTTTATCTTCCGGGTATATTTTCCCTTCTATTAATAAAGGGAAGAAATTGAGTGTAAAAAAGAAACATTGATATGAGTGGTTAAAGCTTTGTATTCACAATATGTCCAGATCCTGAATGTAATGGGCATTTTGGCTGAACAATTTGATCCTACTGCTAAGTATTGATACAGTATCACAGGATGTGCATAAAACGCTAACCTTGTTCGAATATAGCCCAAAGAATAATTGTTATTGTTCAGTTTATCACAATTTGCATACCAATATATCATTTCCCCCTTCCCCCAAACCCCATGCATTGGCCTTGGGCCAATGTACTTTTTAAAATTTTTCAGAATTCAGAGTTCAAGTTCTCTCTCGTTTTCTCTTTTCTCTCCCCCCTTTCCCCCCCCTCTTTCCCACTCTCTCTCTCTCTCCCTCTCTCTCTTTAAACCCCCCTCCCTTTTCCCTCTCCTCTCTCTCTCTTCTCCTCTGTTCATTTCTTTTGCAATCTCACCCCCCCCCCCACCCCCCACCCCCCAACCCCCCAAAACAAAGTGCAAAATTTCATCACCCCTGTTTTTCCTGCCCTGTTCCCCACTGTTCACACCTGTAACTCAATCGCTTTGGGGTCGGAGGGGAGTGACTGTAGCAGAGCCCGGGACGCTGCATGTGCAAACCCCGGTGCCGGGCCCCTGAAGTGTACCGCTGCCCCAAGGGTCAGCCTCGGGGGCCCACGCGGCTGTGACGGTGAGTGAGAGAGGCCGCGCTTGACCATACCCTCCTTGTTGGCCGGCCATTTCAGTATGGAAGCTTAGGGGAAAAAATTTTAAAAAACCGCATAAACACGGGGATGAAGGTTAAAAAAAAAGCACAAAAGGGGTTTTTCCCTTTTATCCTCGATAAAAAAAAAATTTTAAATACATCTACCCTTTTGTTTGTTGCTTAAAAGATTCAGCGCTATAAAAATTCCAACTTTATTATGTTATTATTTTTATTATTATTACATTATTATTTTATCCTTTATTTTTTATCAGTATTTTTTCATATTATCCATATTATTATTATTATTATTATTATTATTACATTATATTATTAAAAGGGGGTTTAAAAACGGGTTTTAAAAAAGGGAAAAAAAAAAAGGGAAAAAAATTTAAATTATTCGGACGTCCCAGTTTTTTGTTTTTGGGTTAATTGTTGTTCATTTCATTGTTTTTAAATTTGGATTTGTTTTATTTGTTTCTTGTCTCTTTTTTTGCTCTTTTGTTTTTTTTTTTGTTCTAAATTCTTCACTTGTATCGTTTTTTTCCACTGTTTCCCCTGGGTCGTTATTGATAAACCCCCAAATTTGGAATAAATAAGTCAAGTCAAGTAAAGTCAAGTAAAGGTGTCCCATAACCTTTAAGGTCTAGGGGAGCGAGACCAATACCTCACTTCTCTAAGGGCCACTTTTGAGGGCGGCCCCATCCCCCTCCCTCCCTTTTACCTTTCCCTCCCCACAAGACAGCCAACGTAAAAGCTGGGTGAACTGGAACTATACTAAACCACGCGCACAAAACGTCACCCATCCAGCGGAACCACGTTCGTTTTCCTTTAGGGGGGAAAAGCGATGCTCGCCCCTGGCTACCCGCCCCCAATTGGAAAGCCTATTTTAAGGGTGGTAAAAGGGGGTCATAACACAAGATCTCACCATTGCCCTTGTACCCTTACCCAAAGGGGAAAAAGAAACATTAAAAAAATGCCGAATGTTAAAGCCCACATTAACATGTTGTTATCTTCGAAACATAGGACGGGTAGCTCATTGTCAAGCACTTACCCACCCCAAGCACAGTATTGGCGTGGTTACCAAGTAACGGGGATCTTTTTGCCCCCTTGGCTTCAGACAATTCCCAGTTCAATCACGTAAATAGTTACCTGCCATTTTTAGAGACGGGGAAGTAAAGCAGCGAGGAGAGGAGAGGACGCCGCCCCAATATCTGGCCCCTAAAAAATGAGGTTTTTACAACTCGCCCCCCAACGACCACAAAAACTTTCCTGTTAGCCTTTAATGATACTTTAAAATGTTATGTTGAATTGTCTTGGGCATACAACAAGTTCTAAGCGCAACATCTTGCACTTCCTTTACCAGAAAAAAAATTATCTGAAGTCGGAATAGGCTGTTTATGTGGCAGGAAAAAAAGAGTCGTACAAGCAAACTTCTCATCCAGTGTGTATTTTCAATGTCACAATGATTCCCAGTTTGGGATGGGTGAGACAGAGTGCATGTTCCATGTGACCCCTAGCGTGTTTAGCTGGGAAAAGTAAAATAACCACAAACATTCTTTGGTCCTTTCACCGGGTATTTTTATGGAGGGGGTTTCTTTCCGTCTTTATGCTGTGTTTTTTTTTTCAAATCAAGCCGTGATCTCTGTGTGTAATTCGGGCTGCTCTCCCCGGGCAGAGTGCGTCGCCACAAGAACAAGGCCCCACCCCATTTTTTTCCCCCCTTTCACTAAATGTGAATTTTTTTTCCTACAGAGTGATTTTTCTTCAAAATTTTGCAAGAAAACTCTCTTGTTGCCGTGGGTTTTAAGGCCCTGAACACGGGACTTGGGGTTTATCGCCTCATAAAAAGACTAGCACCCAGCCACCACTAAAGGGTCTAGTTTTGGGGGGAAAATTGGGGGCTAAAACAAGGAGGAACCTACGCTTGCGCTTTCGGGGCAGGGCGCACCTAGATCCCTGATCCTCCAGACCACAGAGTGCTGTTTCCTTTTTCCCTGGCTCTTTTACCTTCCTTTTTATTCTTTATTTTTTTGGGGGTAAGGGCTTTTCCCCATACCAAATTTTTTCCACCCATTCTTGTTTATTTATTTTTATCTCAATTAAGGTTTTTAAATCATCTTTTCATGAAAGATTCTTCCGGGTTTTTTTGGTGGGGGGTTTTTTGGGGGGGGTGGTGGTTCTGCGAGAGCCCCTTTCTTTCTTTTTTTTTTTAAAAAATTTTTTTTTTTTTTTATTTATTTATTTTGTTTTCTTCATTATCCTTCTTCTATTCTGGTACAAGTTTATCTGGGCCTGCAAGGGCACCTAAAAAAAAAAAAAAAAAAGTGCAGTGCAATATGAACTCACCCCACCATTTTCTTTTTTGTTTTTTTTTTCATTCTCCATCCTTCATTCCTTTCCCTTTCTCTCTCTCCCTTAGTTGATATTTTTTTGCTGTATTTTTGTCCACGCTTAGTGGATGTTTTTGGGGGAAAAAAGGTCGATATATTCAGGAAAAGCGACAGATTTGCTCTACAAGCTTTTTGTACCTTTCTGACTTGAAGCCATATTTAAGGCTAGATGTGGATAAACAATTTTAAATTTATACGACAAATTTGGATTTGGGGTTACAGAATAAGCTGTTCTCACTATAGTATGGGAAAAGTTTTGGAATGATGAATTGATTTTCGTCCCGTGTAAAAAGGGAAAGAAAACGAAGTTCATTTTTTCTATGCTGGCCTTTTTTAAAAAACGATTCGAGAACAGTTATTTAAACCCAAATATTTTAGACAGCCATCATTGTTTAAATCAACCTTGCTGATGTCACCAACCTCTCCCGAATAGCCCGTAAATTTTTCCCTTAATTTTTTACAAACCATTTAACTTTAAAAACCTTATTTTGTCGAGAGAATCATTTTTTTGCATAAACCAACGTCTGATTCACTTTTTTTTTCCCTTTAATTTTTGGGGTCTTCAAAGTTATTGCAGCTACATATCAGTTCCTAACCCCCCCACTAGGGGCCCGGGCCTTAATGAACAAACAAAACAATCCCCAATCTCTGTTCAAACTGTAAACCCGGGCGAATCGGTTTAAGAGGTGCAGTGTCCCACGGGGACAGTGCGGCTGAAGGGGCGGCACCCCATTTTTTGACCTTCCTGTGACAAAAGCGAGCGCAAACCAGGACATCGCTGTGGCACCGCAACCAAACTACGCTTCAAGTGCCCCCCCCAAGATGCTGGGCCTGCCAATAACACCATTGTGGGCCTGGCCCCAGGGGGGCCCTGTCGAGGTGAGAGCATTGTAACAGTGGGGGCCCCGTCGAGGGGAGAGCATTTTAACAGTGGGGGCCCCTTTGAGATGAAGAAAAAAGTATACATGGGGGCCCGTCGCGGTGAGACCTATAACAGTGGGGGCCCATAAGGGGAAATTGTATACAGTAGGGCTCGTACAGGTGAAAATTGTATCAGTGGGGGCCCCCGTAGGTAGAACATTGTATACCGGGGACCCCGCAGAGGGAGAACATTTTAAATAATGGGACCCTTAAGGTGAGAGCATAACAGTGGGGCCCCGTAAGGGAAGCTTAAAAAATGGGACCCGTAGAGGTGAGAGCTATAACTGGGGCCCGTAGAGGTGGGCTGGCCCCGTAGACACTGGGCCCCTAGAGGTAAGAGCAATAACTGTAGATCGGAGGGTTTTATAGAGGGAAAAGTCCGTAGCTAAGCATTGTAACATTGGGGGCCTAAAGTAAAGTCCGAACACGGGGCCCCGTAAGGGGAGAGCTTTCCCCTGTAAAAACCTTTTGGGGCCCTGAGAGGGAAAACTGATATGTAGTCACTAGGGCCCGTAGAGGGGCCTCTGATACAATGCAACTCATTTTTTTGGGGGAGGTCTCACATGATAAAAATTAAGTCCTAATGTGCAAACTTACAGGATAGCTCAGTGGGCTGGCACTCGCTTTTCCCCCCCCCCCAATTTAAAACAGCATTAGCGTGGTTACCCTGGGTGGGGACCGTTTGCGCCCTTGGTTTCAGTACAGTCCCCCCCCAGTTCACCCAGCTGTAAAGGGGACCGCCCCTTTTAGGGCAGGGGAAAGGGTTTAACACGAGGGAAGGGGGGGGGCGCCCCCCCAAAGCTGGGCCCCTTTAAAGCTGAGGTCTCTGACGCCTCGCCCCCACCACGTAGGTTAGGGAAAACCTTTACCTTCCCCACAGACAAAAACCCTTTTTGTAACCAAGCTAATTCAGCAAGGGCTGGCTCCTTTCTCCCCCACTCTCCCCCCGTTGGACCCCAACTCTCACCCTCGGGGCTCACGCAAACGACACTCATACCAGGGGCTGACTCATCGTCGAGGAGACCCCATGTCCAGCGGACACAAAGCCCCCAGGGGACAGTGTGGGCAAGGGTCCCCAGGGCGTTTGGTGATGCGTGGAAGAGGGGCCTGTCTGTACTTTGGCACTCTGTGTGTTTTTTTTGAGTGTGGTGTGTGTGTTTGTGTATGTGTAGTGTGGTTTTGTGTTTGTGTGTGTGTGTTTAGTGTTAGGGGTGTTAGGTTTTTGTGGTGTGTGGGGGTGGTTTTTAGTGTTTGTGTGGTGTGTTAGGTGTGTGGTGTGTTGTGGTGGTGTTGTGTGTGTGTGTGTTGTGTTTGTTGTGTGTGTTGTTTGGGTGTGTGTGTTGGGTGTTATTTGGTAAGTGTGGGGAAAGTGTGTTGGGGAGGGTGTGGTGTGTGTGTGTGTGTTGTGTGTGGGGTTGTGTGTGTGTGGTTGGGGTGGTTGGGTGTGAGTTTTTGGGGTTGTGCTAAGTTGGTTTTGGGTGTGTAAGTGGTGGGGTTGGGGGGGGGGGGGTGGGGGGGAGGGGGTGGGGGATGTGGGGTGGGGGGGGGGGGGGGGGGGGGGGGGGGGGGGGGGGGGGGGGGGTGGGTTTTTTGGGTTTGGGGTATTGTGGATAATATGTTTTAGTAGGAATTTTGGGTTTTTTGAGTTTTTAAAAAATTTAAAATGTAAAAAAATAAAAAAAATGAATTTTTTTGGAATAATGTTTTTTAAAAAAGATGGTTTTATAAAAGTTTAAATTTTTAAATTTTTAAATTTAAAAAATTTGTTTAAAATGCAATTTTGTTGAAAAGCCCGGGGAAACTTAAACGTGTGTGTGTGTTTGTTTTTGTTGGTGTTTTTCGTTTTGGGCGTGGCCTTTTTTTTCTTGGGGTGTTGTGTGTGGGTGTGTGTGTGTGTTTTGGTGTGTGGGGGTGTTTGTGTGTGTGTCCCTTGTGTGTGTGTCTGTGTTTGTTTTATTGGGGAAATTTGGGGTTTATTGTGTGTTTTGGGGGGCGCGGCGGGTTTTGTTGGTGTTTGCGTTTTGGGCGTTGTATTTTGTGTGTGTAATTTCTCTTTTGTGGTCTTTGGGGTGTTTTTGGGGTGTATGTTATCTGTTGGGGGGTTTCGTGGTGTTTGTGTGTTGGGCCCGGGGTGTTGTTTGGTGGGGGTTTTTTAAGTGTGGATTATGACGGTGTGTTGGACGTCTTGTATTTTGGATTGGGGATCTGTGTGTGTTTCGTGCGGGGTTAAATTTGTTTTTGGCTCTGTTTTGTGTTGTTTGTGTCGTGTGGCATTCATTTCGGGTGTTCGGGGGAAAAATGCTGTTTCCCCCCTCCAAAATGGGTCGGTCTGGGGTTTCTCCCTTTTTGCCCGCGTTTTTTGTTTTTTCTCTTTTTTCTCTTTTTTTTCTTTTTTTCCCCCCTCTTTTTTTTCCCCCCCTTTTTTTTTTTTTTTTTTTTTCCCCCCCCCCCCCCCCCCCCCCCCCCCCCCCCTCCCCGCCTCCCCTTTCTCTCTCCTCAAACATTTTTTGGTATTTTAGCAATGCCCCACACAAGAAGAGAAAAAAACAGAAGTTTGATAAAGAAGAAAAAAAAAAATGGGCATGCTTATAACAAGAAGAAAAAGAATTTCGAAGAAGAAGAACAACACAACGCAACAACATCAACAACAACAAAAACATCAAAAACAACAACAACAACACCCAAACCACCAGACACGAAAACACCACCAGACAGACTCGTCCGCAAAGACTTCAGTTTAACTCATTCACACCCTAAACCCCAGCACTGCTCAGGAGACACTGAGTTGTTTTGCAAGCCCAAGCCTAAAAAACTCTCAGGGTAAGTACCAGGTGTTGTTTTTGTGATTATAATATTATAATTTACGTCGCAACAATAGCAACACAGTGAAATTTACATTGCAAAAATAACAACACAGTATAATTTACATCGCAACAATCATCATCATCATCAGACCCGTGACCTTGGTGGTCGTGGGGGAGACATGAAAGACGATGCCGTGGTAAGCCTCCTCCATTCATCTCGGTCCTCGGCTCTGCGCAGTAGTGCCGAGTCATTCATCCTGGTCCATTCTCTGATGTTGTCCATCCATGACTTGTTCTGTCTTCCCCTCTTTCTGCCACCTTCGAGTGTTCCCTGCAGTACTGTTTTTTGGCAGAGTGTTGGGCGGGGGACGTGGGGCCAAACCATGTCTGCTTTTTCTTCTTGAAAGGTGAAAGGTTTTTTTGTGGACCCCACCGGTTTATTTGGCTCTTGACAAAATTGGTCTTTTGTTCTCTCCAGTATGCCCAGCGTTTTCTATGGCATTTGTTTTAAATGACGGGTTGCTTTGTGTTTCAGCAGTCAATGTCCAAGTTTCACTTCCCCTCGCGATAGTCTGAATTTGGTTTTAGAGCTTTAGTTTGATTGGAAACGATCTTTTACTTTTTCCCTAAGGTTGGGGGTTTTGAAATGGAAGATGTTGCCCTGGCTAGCTGACTTTGATTTCTGTTTCGATTGCCCCCTTGTGAGTGTAGCGCCAAGGTATTTAAAAGCGTCTACCTCCCCATTGTGCCGTTTATGTAAATTTTAGCATTGGGTTTTTCTCGTGCTGTTCACAATAATTTACTTTTTTTCCCAGCCACCCCATCCCCTTGCCCACTCTTTTCAAGTCTGTCGTAAATCTTTAACTCTGTGTACTTCCCCCCTGAGGCAAGTCACGCAAACCGCAATTTTTAAGGGGTCTGCCGCCAATGGAGATGGGAGATGGAAGTCATGGGGGGTCTCCTCATAATTTTTTCCCAAAAACAGATTAAAAACAACAAATATAATTACGTAACAAAACAACAACACAGTAAATTTTTCGTCACAACAAAAAAACACAGATGGGTTTTAGTCCCAAGCTATTCAACTCAACCAGCAAGACTAACTCTTCCTGAAAGGAAACTCGCTTTGGGGTGAGGGGGTTTAAGAGTTAAATGGACAGGATAGCCATGGTCCCAGCCTAGCTTTCCCCCACCCAAAGTTAAGCCTCGAACGGTTACCATTGGATGGGTGACCATTTCACACCTTGCTTCAGCACAGTTCCCCTTCCCCCCCCGTAAATGGGTACCCGCCCCTTTTGGTCAGGGGAAAGGGAAAGCAGCGAGGGGGAGAGATGGGCGCCGCCCCCAATAGCTAGCCACACCCCCCCCAAGAAGTTGAGGTCCGACCCCGCTCCCCAGATCCTTTTATTTTTAAGGGAACACCCTTTTCCTTAATGAAGGGTGGGGGGGTGTTTTCATTGTGTTGCATTTTGTTGGTTTGGGAGTGTTAAAGGGGGAGGAAAAGGCCTGGTCACCTTGCCCCCCAGAAAGACGTGTCACCAACAACCCCCGTCTTTGGGGGTGTCCTGTGTCCGACGAAATCGGGCTTTCCGCGCGTCTGCCCTTTGGGACCCCGGACCTATCGTCACAAAGGTGTGTGGTAGGGGGGGCGTGGGGTGGGGGGTAGGGGGGTTGGGGGTAGGGGGGGCGTTAGGTGTGTGGGGGGGGGGGGGAGGTGTGGGTGTGTGTGGTGGTTATGTGTGTGTTTGGGGTGTTGTTAGTGTGTTGTGGATGGAGTTAGTGGAGGGAGTGGAGTGGATAAGTGGAGTTGTGTGTCTGTGTAGTTTTGTTTTGTGTGTGTAGTGTAGTGTATTAGTGTTTAGTGAAAGGGGTTTGTGATTATGTAAGTGGGGTGGTGTTTGTGTATGAGTGTAGTGTGTCTTGGGTGTAGGTTTTGGGGTGGTTGGTGTAGTGTAGTGGTTATTGTGTTTTGTGTGGGAAGGTTTTTTAGTGTAGTGGTTAGGTGGTAGTGTGTGCGTTAGTGTGTGTGTAGGGGGGGTAGTTTTAGGGGGAAGTGGTTTTTAGGGGGCTTAGTGGTCGATATGTGGTGTGGTATATTGGGGTTAGCTTGGTCGTGCGTAAAAAAAACTTTTAGATATATTTTTCAAACATAGACTGAGCAAGATAACCAAGCATTTTTTTTTTTTAAAAAAACCCCGTAACCCAACAAAAAAAAGAAAGCCCCAGAGGAAAAAAAAACAGAAAAAAAATAATTGAATTTTTGACAAAGGATTAAACTGTCATTTCCTTTCATCCTTTAAATTTTAAACCTTTGTCCTACCAATTAAAATTTTTCGGAGCACCTAAAGCCTTTTTATGTTGTTTCGCACAGTCTATGTCTATAATAACTATGCTTTTTCTGAACATAACCATTTCTTTTAACCAGTTTGTTTCTTGATTCTTGAGATAGTAAAGTTTTTGAAGGGGACGGGATAGCTCAGTGGTCAGAGCACTCGCTTCCCCCAGCCAAGTTAAGCAGCATCGAGCCTGGTTACCACATGAATGGGGGACCGTTTGTGCGCCTTGGTTTCAGTACAGTCCCCCAATTCACCCAGCTGTAAAAGGGTACCTGCCTCTTTGGGGCAGGGAAGGTAAAGCAGGGAGGGAGAGGGATGGGCGCCCCCCCTCAAATCGGGGCCCTACAGAAATGAGGGCCGTCGCCCCCCTCCCCTACGACATTTAAGGGTTTCGGGACACCTTTACCTTTTAAAAAAAAGTTTGTATAATTTTTAAATTTAATTTTAACGGTTTTTTCAAAATGGGAGTTGCGGATTCAAGGGACCTCCTCACGGCCCCCCTCTCCTGGAGGGGCCGCGCATCGCCAGAGCCAGGAGGACCCAAGGGGGAGGTGGGCTTCCAAAACCCAAAAGGACGGCATCGTGCTCTTCAATGCCCCCCCCAAAACCCGGATGGGTCGGTGACTTTTTTTCCTTGGCGTCCCGAGGCTTCATAGTTTAGGTGTGTGTGTGTGTGTGGGGGGGGGGGGGGGTTGTGGGTGTGGTGTGGTGTGTGTGTGTGTGTTTTGGTGGGGGTGTGGGTGTGTTTGGGGTTTTTAGTTGTGTTTGTGTAGGGTGTGTGTGGTTTTTTGTGTGTGTGTTGCGTATGTGTGTTGAGTTTGGGAAATTGAGGTCTTCCCGTGTTTTAAAATTGGGCGTGTGTTACATTGAATTTTGTGTTGGAGTTTTGGGGGTTATCTGTTTTTGTTTAATTAGGTCTGTGTGTGTTAGCCTTAAAGTCGTGTGTTGAGTTTGAAGTTGAAGTCTGTATGTTTGAAGTTTAGGTCGGTGTTTTAGCATTTAAAGTCTGTGTGTGAGTTGTTAAATTTTAGGGCTTTCTCGTGTATGTAAACCTTAATTGAGGGCTAGTGCGAATTGAGTTTTTGGTCGTGTGTGAGCTAGGTCGTGGTGAGTGGGTTTTGGCTTGTTGAGTTGTAAGTAAGGTCTTCGTGAGTTAGGTTTATGTGGACCCCAAAACAAAAGTATAAAACCCAAAACCCCAAAAACCCAACTTTACACTCCCAAACTTAAACAACCTCACCGACCACCCCCCCAAAACACTATCTTCATCTATCTTCCTAGTCCCCGACGACCGTGGGGGGCCCCCAAAGACTCAACAACCATTTCCCTCCATTCCCCTTTTTGTTTTTGCCTTTCTCAGGGGTTTTTGTTAGTTCTAGCCTGCCCTTCGCTGTGTTACCTCCCACTCTTCTTGGTCGCCTCTTCTTCTTCCCCTTTTACAGTGCCTTTTAAAAATGTCTTTTCAAGTCCTTTGGGTCTTTGACATCCCATACCATTAATTAACGTTTTTTTTACGATCGTTTGAAGGTTCCATAGGGTCCAAAGGTTTGCTGGGTTTGTTATGCACTTTCGTTTCTTATTTCTTTTTAGGAATGCCAAGGGGTCTCCGAAACATCTCATCCCACCGCCTTACTCTTCTCTCCAAATCTGCAGTCAGGGTCCATATTCACAGGCATACATAAATTTTGGATAGACAAGGGAGCGCATTATCTGATCTTTGGGGATAAGTGAGATAATTTTATCTCTCCCAAAGGGGTTTAGTTTTGACGGCTGTTTTTTTCTGTGATCCGATACTCTGGGTTGGATCCCTGGCGATACAAAGGGTACCAGGGAATTGAAGCTTTGAACTGTTTCCAGCTTTTGGCATTAACCCTGATATCATGCAATGCCGTTGGGGTTTATCTTAGTTTGTCTTCTCTGCACTGTTTCCATGCCGTAGTTTTTTACCTTATTTATGTTTTGTTTGGGGGCAAGCTCTTTTTCTGATCCGCTATTCCATCAATGTATCTGCGAAGTGGAGGTTTGGATAGTTCTGCCACCAATGCGACGATCCTTCATGATGTTCCAGTCATCAGCCATATTCTTCAAGGAAGATTTAAAAGAGTGGGGGAGTAGACAGCCCTGCTTTCTCCAACTGTTTTTTTCGAAAAACCATTCCCAATGTTGTTGTTTTAGTACACTGCACTGATGGCCTCCTGTACAGCTGTTTGATGACTCTGATCAGGGTTTCATTTATCTGTACAAAATTTTGGTTGCCCACAAAGCTCATGCCAACCCTGTCAAAAAGCCTTCTCAAAATCGTAAAAACAAAGGTAAAGGTCTTGTTGATGTTTAAGGGACCGCTCACATAAAATTTAGAGGTTTAATAATTTTTCTGTTGTGCTCGCCCCCGTTCTAAACCTCTTGTTCCTCAGCAATGATGGACTCGCTTGGCTTCAACTATTTAGATTATCTCAGCAGACATTGCTTGGGGGGGCTAAGAGGATTTTGCGGAATTATGGTTGGTTTTAAATTTTTTTTCTTGGGGAGGGGGAATGAGTGACTGTGTCCATGGGTTGGCCATTTACCCGTCGCCAGATCTTTTTGCAGATTCTTACAGGATGATCATGGGTTCCCCCCCCCTTAACCAACCAGCTGGAATGTTGTCAGCCCCGTGACTTCCCCTTTTCACGATCTGACTGCTGTTTTCCACTTTTTTTCCGGAGGAAAGGTGACTGTCTGTGTCTTTGCTTGCGGATACATTAAGGGCTTTTGGGTCTCCTGCGGTTCTATGTTATACAGGCGGGGCAATTCTGTCCCCCTATTCAAATATCCGGGTTTTCTGAGACCTCACCCCTTTTTCCCCGTTTTGTGCTAGTCAGTCTTTCACCACTGATATGTTTTTTGCTATTTTTTTTTTTGATGTTTTTCCTTCAGCTTGGCACGTTCACCGATCCCTTTCTCTTTTGCCCCCTCATGGGCCCTGATTCTTTTGTTTACTGCCCTCATGTTCGCTCTTTTTTTGTTTCATTTTTTTTTCCTTCTTCAACTCTCTCGCTTTTCGCATAGTTTTTAAAATTTAGGTTACCCATGGATTTTTACTGGCGGGGTTTGCCAAGAACCGCTTGCTGTTTCATCCTGCTTATTGAAACTATTCATCAGTGTACTATGCTGAGTCATCACATGAGTGCTGCAAACTTTCCACCTATCCTTGCTTGAAAAATTTCTAAACCTCGGGGCCTTCAGCTTCTCGAGTCAAATTTTCCTGATGTTTGTTCCGCTTTGGATTTTCTTTAGACGTAGTCGGAAAAACATCATCACAAATCATGATCATCCCTTTGTCTGCTCCTGGGCACAATATTCATAATATCAACAAAAACATGCACCCTACCCTTTCGTAGGGGTGACGTTATTAGGCTGAGGAAGCCGACATCGAACTGAAAGGGTTTGGGTGTGGTGGTTGGAAGGTTTGATCTGGGTGACGGGCTGGCGGTGTTGCGGGACAGCGTGGGGGAGCCAGAAGGGCCACAGGGGGATAGCTCGCCGTAGCAGTCTTCAGGATCCTGATTTTGGGCACGGACCCCGACGTCATCCCCAAAAACCCATGTGCACCATTCCCTGGACCCACACGCCGCTCTACCCGGGCTTCCTGCCCAACGGGTCTGCACATGGGTTCCACCATGTGGGGGGTGGGGTGGTTTGGGGGGGGTGGTGGGGGGGGGGGGGGGGAGGGGGGGGGTGGTTTTTTGTGGGGGGGGGGGGGGGGGGTGTTTTGTGTGTGGGGAATTTGTGTGGGGGTGGGTGGGGGGGGGGGTGTGTTTTTGTGTGAGGGGGGAGTGTTTGTGTGGTGGTAAAAGGGCAGTGTTGTGGGGGGGGGGGAGGGGGGGGGGGTTTTTTGTGTGTGGGGGGGGGGGGGGGAGGGGGGGCGTTGGTGTGGATGGGGGGTTGGGGTTTTGGTGGGTGGTGTTTGGTTTTGCGTGTGTGTTGTGGTGGTTTTGGTTGTTGTGTGTTGTGTGTGTGTGTGGTTGGGGTGTTTGTGTTGGGGTTTTGTGGGGTGAAGCAAGGTGTGTTAAAATTTTTTATGTTGCGTGAAATGTGGATATATATAATATATATAATATATAATATATATAATTAAATATATATATATATATATATATATTGTTGTGTGTGTTGGGGTGTGTGTGAATATATCTATATCTATCTTCTATCTAATATATTTAAAAAAATATATATAAATATATATATAAATATAAATATATATAAATATTAAAATTTTAAAAAAATGTGATATATTGTGTATATATGTTTTTGTGTGTAATGTGGTGTGTGGTTCGTTTGTTTGTGGTTTTTTGTTGTGTGTGTGTTGTTGTGTGTGGTGTGAATAATCATACTATCTATCATCTAATTTATATATTTAAAATTAATGTAAATATATAATATTGTGTGTGTATATATGTTTTTGTGGTTTGTGGTGGTTTGGGGTTTTCGTGTGTTTGTTGTGTGTGTTTTGTTTGGGGTGGGGTTTTTGGGGTGTTTGTGGTGGTGTGGTTGGGGGTTTTGGGGGTTTTGTGTGTGGTGTTTGTTGGTGGGTGTGGTTGGTTGGTGTGGTTTTTTGTTTTTTGTGGTGTGTGTTGTTGTGTGTGTGTTGGGGTTGTGGGGTTGTTTGGTGTGTGTTGGGTGTGTTTTAGACAACGTACATCAAACCCGTTATGCTTTGAAATGTAATGTAATTTTCTTTTTTCCGGCAATCCTTATCGAAGTTTTTCAGTTTGGGAAAAGGATCTATGAATGGGTAAGGGTAAACCTGGGGGCCCAATTTGCCGTATTTACATGATTGTGGTTTTTCGTGGTTTTTACAGGTTTACGGATCTTTAATGCAAGTGAACCAGTCCAGTGGACTGCATCTATAGGTTTGTTATCGTAGTTGTACCTTTTTACAGGGTCTGTGAATAAATGGTAAACCGGGGCTTTGGGCTAAAATTTATATGATGTTTTTTACCAGTTTTACATGCTGTACAGGACTAGAATGGTAAAAAATAAAAAAGGGGCCCAGTTGTCTGTGTTTTGTATTGGGTTATCAACTGTTACATGAATTACAGACACAACGGAAAAGGGGAAACAGGGAATAAGTGGCGTGTTGAAATGATTTTTGTTATCAAAAACTGTTACGTTGTATTACAAATCTTTTTAAAGGGTAAACTTTCCCTGTGGCTGATTTTATATGAGTTGTTTATCCAGAGTTGCACCATGTTGTTTTTTACAGGATTTATGAACGAATAGGATATGTCAGGGGGCTGTATTTATGATTATGATGTTGTTATCGTGGTTGTTACATGTTTTACGGGTTCTGTGAGCCCTGTGGGCTGTATTCATATGAATGCTGTTTATCCAAAGTTGCACCCTGTTTTTACAGGATCTAGGAACCGGTAGGGGTAAGCTTAGACCTAGTGGGTTGTATTTACATGAGTGGTGTTATCAAAAGTTGTTACGTGTTGTACAGGATTTATCTTTTTATTCTTTAAAAAAAAATTCTTTTATATCGAGGATAATGGAATAAGCACTTATGTGAATTTTCTACATCCAATCCCCGTGTGTATGCGGTTTTGTAAATTGTCATCTGTTCCCACCGGCACACAATGGCCTATTCTTACGAAAAGCAGAACAATATTTTAACGTGTGCGCAAGATGTTTTGCGTGCGTTCGCACTCGGGGCCTCGGTTTATAATCTCATCCGAAAGACTTTTGGGGAGAGTGGAGTCTGCACTGATGTTAACTCCAGGGGAAATTATCCCCCTTGAACGGGAATCGAACCCGGGTTGTCAGATTGCGATCGCAATGTTCTAATCACTAGGCTATCCCGTCCCCCTGTTGTTATCAAAGCTGTTACATTGTGTTATAAGATCTTTGAATGCATAACATCTTAGCCAGGTGGGCTGTATTTATATGAGTGTTGTTTATCCAAAGTTGTAATATGTTACACAGGATCTATGAACGGATATGGTATGTCATGTGGGCTGTATTGACATGAGTGTAGTTTATTAAAAGTTGTAATATGCTTTACAGGATCTATGAACGAAAAGGATATGATCCAGTTGGGCTGTATTCATATGAATGTTGTTTATCCAAAGTTGCACCGTGTTGTACAGGATCTATGAACGGATAGGGGTGAACCTGGGCCTAGTGGGCTGTATCCACTCGCTGAGGGCGGGGAGTCGTGAGGACATGCACACCTACAGCCTCCGCTTTGCCAGCCTGGGCACAGACATCCTCACAGGGGCTGACATCAGTAAGATGGCGGCTGACGAGTGGGGGGGGGGGGGAGGTATAGAGAGGGATGGTAACAATAAATCTCTCTGAGTTTGTTTGTTTTTAAGCTAGCAAGTTTTATTTATCGTAGTGGTGATTATCCTTTATCAATATTGCACAAATTTTACTGATGATACCTTCCAAACGTTTTAACTGCATATAGTTTGACACGGATTTGTGACTTTTTTTCATTAATAGTTTGATTTTTAAAAATTGTTTTATACCGAGGATAATGGAATAAGCATTTATGTGCTTTTTTTTTACATCGAGTCCCCGTGTGTATGCGGTTTTGTAAATTCTGTCATCTGTTCCCACTGGCACACAATGGCCTACTCTTACGAAAAGCGGAACAGGATTTAACGTGTGCGCAAGATGTTCAGTCTATACTAATGGTATTTTCTAAGTGATTAAAGTGTTTAACATTTAACATGGGATAGACGATACCTTTCATCCTGATTACAATCTTCACTGCTAACACCTTCAAAAGACTTTAACCACGTAGGAGTTTGCATGGATTAATCACTTCCTTTTAAGAGTATTGCAACACGTTGCAAATTCTCTTAACTTCCTAGAAATTGCCATGGAATCGTGACTGCCTGTTATTAATATTACGACATTTACTCAAAGGTTCTAACCACCTAAAATTTGATATGGAAATGTGGCTAACTTTAATTCATTTTACAATCTTCATCCCCCAAAATGAATGATTTAACCACCTAGAAATTGACATTGCATCGTGACTACACTTAATGCTTATTACAACATCTACCACATGTTTTAACCACCTAGACATTGACTCGGGATCATCACTATATTAACATGTTTCTTCGCTGCATCTTAGAACAGGTGTAAGTTGTAGCGCCCAGATAAGACCCTCCACCCCAAAATAAATCGTAGGTCAGTTATCAGTTCTTTACAATGCTATTTATCTGCAATTAGAACTTCCTGACCCCCCCTTCCCCCCACGCACACACACACACACACAAGTACGTCAATTTTTGAAACAACACTTCCTGACATTCATGAACTTTCTTTGGATAAGGTTTCCAGCCGCAATATATTGCTATGTGAAATCGTGTTGGCCTTAATTAAAGCAGTGTCCCGTCAGTAATCTCCTGTAGCAAATACGTCATTCAACAGACTGCCTTTCCTAGGTATGGGCATTTGCCCAACTGTCTCATCTCAGAATAGTTGCGGTTGATTTTCAATAGTTTGATTAATAGTTTTCTTCATTGTTTTAAGTGATATTGATTACATTGTTATGGTGGTAGCTTACAGTTCCATTGTTACACTACTTTCCTATAGTTCATATACCCCCCCTCCCCCTCTCTTTCTTCTCTCTGTGTCTCTCTCTGTCCCTCTCTCTCTGTCCCTCTCTCTCTCTCTGTCCCTCTCTCTCTCTCTGTCCCTCTCTGTCCCTCTTTGTTTCTCTCCTTGTCTCTCTCTCTCTCTGTCTCTCTCTCTCTGTCCCTCTCTCTGTCCCTCTCTCTCTGTCTCTCTCTCTGTCCCTCTCGCTCTCTCTCTCTCTCTCTCCCTCTCTCCCTCTCTCTCTCTCTGTCTCTCCCTCTCTCTCTCTCTCTCTCTCTCTCTCTGTCCCTCTCTCTCTCTCTGTCCCTCTCTGTCCCTCTTTGTTTCTCTCCTTGTCTCTCTCTCTCTGTCTCTCTCTGTCCCTCTCTCTGTCCCTCTCTCTCTGTCTCTCTCTCTGTCCCTCTCGCTCTCTCTCTCTCTCTCTCCCTCTCTCCCTCTCTCTCTCTCTGTCTCTCCCTCTCTCTCTCTCTCTCTCTCTCTCTATCTCTCTCTCTCTCTCTCTTTTCTCTCTCTCTTTTCCCCGTCTAATTCACTTCTTTGTAAATGGACTCTAAGATCAAAGTAGGTACGGCATCACATCCTCTATCCCTTCCTGAAGCTGTTAACAACTCCAAACCCCCTCACCACCCTGTCCGCCCTGTCTGCTAGTCGTGACCCATGCAACCCCTGCAGAGCATCTCCCTCGCTAACGGGGGCTCCTGCCTCCTGCTGGTCTGTCCGATCTCCTTTCGTCTGCCCGCTTGTCTTTGTATGGCTTCCAGGGTCTGCTACTGCCTGTGCTGGTCAAACCCCATGTCGCAGCCAGCCTGCTGCTCTGCTACGGGGGCACCTGTCTGCTGGACGTCCGCCTGACTGCCTTCCACTGCAGTGCGCTGCAGGTGCAGGGGGGTCCCCCTGTGAACGAGGTTGTTGTCGGGGGGCCTGGGTGGGGGGGTGGGGTGCTATGTGTGGGTGGAGGGGGTGTGGGTGGGGGGGGTGGTAGGGAGTGAGGGTGTGGGGTGTGGGAGTGTGGGGGGTGAGGTGGATGTGTGACTGTGAGGGGGGGTATGTGGGAGGGGGGGAGTGGGGGGGGGGGTATGTGGGGGTGTGTATGTGGTGGGGGAGTGTTTATGTGGGGGGTTGTATGCGGGGGGGAGGGGGAGTGTGTATGTGGTGGGGGAGTGTGGTATGTGGGGGTGTATGAGTGGGGATGTGTTGTATGTGGGGGTGTATGTGGGGGGGGGGTGGGGGGTGTGTGTGTGGGGGAGTGTGATGTGGGGGGAGGTTGTGTATGTGGGGGGTGTATGGGGGGGGGTATGTGGGGGAGTGTGTATGTGGGGGTGTATGTGGGGAGTGGATGTGGGGGGAGTTGTGTGTGGGGTGTATGTGGGGGGAGTGTGTATGTGGGGGGTGTATGTGGGGGGGTGTATGTGGGGGGGGTGTATGTGGGGGGTGTGTATGTGGGGGGTGTATGTGGGGGGTGTATGGGTGGGGGAGTGTGTGTGTGGGGGGTGTATGTGGGGGGTGTATGTGGGGGGAGTGTGTATGTGGGGGGTGTATGTGGGGGGTGTATGTGGGGGGAGTGTGTGTGTGGGGGGTGTATGTGGGGGGTGTATGTGGGGGGAGTGTGTATGTGGGGGGTGTATGTGGGGGGTGTATGTGGGGGGAGTGTGTGTGTGGGGGGTGTATGTGGGGGTGTATGTGGGGGGGGTATGTGGGGGGTGTGTGTGTTGTGGGGGGTGTATGTGGGGGGTGTATGTGGGGGGAGTGTGGTGTAGTGGGGGGTGTTATGTGGGGGGTGTATGTGTGGGGGAGTGTGTATGTGGGGGGTGTATGTGGGGGGTGTATGTGGGGGGTGTATGTGGGGGAGTGTGTGTGTGGGGGGTGTATGTGGGGGGTGTATGTGGGGGGGGTGTATGTGGGGGGGTGTATGTGGGGGGTGTATGTGGGGGGTGTATGTGGGGGGTGTATGTGGGGGGTGTATGTGGGGGGTGTATGTGGGGGGAGTGTGTATGTGGGGGGTGTATGTGGGGGGGTGTATGTGGGGGGTGTATGTGGGGGGTGTATGTGGGGGGGTGTATGTGGGGGGTGTATGTGGGGGGTGTATGTGGGGGAGTGTGTGTGGGGGGGGTGTATGTGGGGGTGTATGTGGGTGGAGTGTGTATGTGGGGGGTGTATTGGGGGGTGTATGTGGGGGGAGTGTGTATGTGGGGGGTGTATGTGGGGGGTGTATGTGGGTGGAGTGTGTATGTGGGGGGTGTATGTGGGGGGGTGTTGTGTGGGGGGTGTATGTGGGTGGAGTGTGTATGTGGGGGGTGTATGTGGGGGGGTGTATGTGGGGGGTGTATGTGGGGGGTGTATGTGGGGGGTGTATGTGGGTGGAGTGTGTATGTGGGGGGGTGTATGTGGGTGGGTGTGTGTATGTGGGGGGTGTATGTGGGGGGGTGGTATGTGCGGGGGAGGGTGTATGTGCGGGGAAGTGTGTATGTGCGAGGGAAGGGGGTGTATGTGGGGGGTGTGTATGTGTGTGTGGGGGGGTGTTTGTGCCGGGGGAGTGTGTATGTGGGGGAGTGTGTATGTGGGGGGAGTGTGTATGTGGGGGGAGTGTGTATGTGCGGGGAAGTGTGTATGTGCGGGGAAAGTGTGTATGTAGGGGTGTATGTGGGGGTGTATGTGGGGTGTATGTGGGGGGTGTATATGGGGGAGTGTGTATGTGCGGGGAAGTGTGTATGTAGGGGTGTGTGTATGTAAGGGGAGTGTGTATGTGGGGGAGTGTGTATGTAAGGGGAGTGTGTATGTAAGGGTGTGTGTATGTAGGGGTGTGTGTATGTAAGGGGAGTGTGTATGTGGGGGAGTGTGTATGTAAGGGGAGTGTGTATGTAGGGAGGTGTATGTAAGGGAGTGTGTATGTAAGGGGAGTGTGTATGTGGGGGAGTGTGTATGTAAGGGAGTGTGTATGTAAGGAGAGTGTGTATGTGGGGGAGTGTGTATGTAAGGGGAGTGTGTATGTAAGGGGAGTGTGTATGTGGGGAGTGTGTATGTAAGGGAGTGTGTATGTAAGGGGAGTGTGTATGTAAGGGAGTGTGTATGTAAGGGGAGTGTGTATGTAAGGAGAGTGTGTATGTGGAGGGAGTATGTATGTGGGGGGGGAGTGTGTATGTGGGGGGGAGTGTGTATGTGGGGGGGAGTGTGTATGTGGGAGTGTATGTGGGGTATGTATGTGGGGGGAGTGTGTATGTGGGGGAATGTATGTGGGGGAGTGTGTATGGGGGGAAAGTATGTGGTGAATGTGGGGGGAGTGTGTATGTGGGGGGGAGTGTGTATGTGGGGGGGAGTGTGTATGTGGGAGAATGGAGTGGGGAAGTGGAGGTGGGTGGGGGTGGGGTTGGTGTGGGGGTGAAGAGGGGGTTTGGGGGATGTGGTGGTATGGGTTGGATGTGATGGGGGGATTGGGAGGGGCTCGTGGTGAGTGTGTATGTGTAACGGGTGGGGGGGGGGGGGCTGGGGGTTGTATTGTGTGTGTAAAGTGGGTGTAAGGTGTGTGTGAAGTGTGTGTGTGTGTGCACTATGTGTGTCTTTATGTGTGAAGAGGGAGTAGGGTGTACGTGTGTGGGGTTGAGTGGGAAGGGTTACAGGGAAATGGAGGTGGGAAATTGTTGGAGGAGGGATGGTGTGTGTGTTTCAGGGGAAGTGGGGGGGGGGCGTCAAGGGTGGAAGGTGGGTGTTGTAGGGTATGTGTGTGGGAAGGGGGGTGGGGTGGTAGTGCGAGTGTTTTTAAAAAAGTCTAAAAATCGTAGGTCAGCACAAAGGGAGCTACAGGGAGTGTTGATTTTCGGAGTGAACACCCTGTGAGCTATGTGGCGTACCTCTCATAAGACACTTGCTGTTGTTGTTGTTGCTTTCATAATGAATGACCAGACAACTGTGTGTCATACCTCCCTTAAGGTACTTGGTGTTCTTTTTCAGAATGAACGTCCACACAGCTCTATTACGGTTTTCATTATGTGTGTCCGTTCTGTTCGACGATAGCCCCAGAAAAAGCAGAGGAGGTAGCTGCTGTTTCGGAAATTGGGCAGAAATTTGATTTTAGTGGAGATGCCTTGCCCACAGTACATCCCCACTCTCTCGGCCAAGTGGGTAAGGACAGTCAGCGTGGAGAGTTCTCCAAGGCCACCAGCCCAGGGCTGGCAAGGACG
>CM054163.1:10016441-10042602 GCA_028751875.1 Rapana venosa
TAGGGGTAGGAGGGGGGGGGGTTAGGAGGTGTAGGGTAGGAGTAAGAGTAGGGGTAGGAAATGGGGCCAGGAGTAGGTTTAAAGGGGGTAGGAGTTGGTGCAGAGTAAGGGGTAGGGTAGGAGTAGGGGCAGGAGAAAGGGGGGTAGGAGTAGGGGATAGGAGTAGGGGGTAGGGAAGGGTAGGGGTAGGAGTAGAGGGTGGGAGTTTGGGTAGGGTAGGAGTTGGGGCAGGAGTAAAGGTGTAGTAGGAGTAGGGGTAGGGGCAAAGGCAGGATTAATTACAAGTAGGGGGTAGGGGTAGGAGTAGGGGGTAGGAGTAGGGACAGGAGTAGGGGATAAAAAGTAGGGGTAGGAGTAGGGGGTAGGAGTAGGGGGTAGGAGTTGGGGCAGGAGTAGGGGGTAGAGTTGGGGCAGAGTAGGGGTAGGATTTGGGGGCGGGAGTAGGGGTGGGAGTTGGGGCAGGAGTAGGGGGTAGGAGTTTGGGGGCAGGAGTAGGGACAGGGCGGGAGTAGGGGGAGGAGTAGGGGTAGGAGTAGGGGTAGGAGTAGGAGTAGGGGTAGAGTAGGGGTAGGAGTAGGGACAGGGGAAGGAAAACGGGGGTAGGAGTAGGGTAGGAGTAAGGGACAGGGGTAGGAGTAGGGAGTAGAGTAAGGGGTAGGGGTATGAGGAGGGGGTAGGAGTAGTGGTAGGAGTGGGGGTAGGATAGGGTCAGGAATAGGGACAGGGGTAGAATAGGGTAGGGGTGGGAGTAGTGGGTAGGAGTAGGACAGGGGTAGGAATAGGGGTAGGAGTAGGGGTAGGAGTAGGGGGTAGGAGTAGGGGGTAGGAGTAGGGACAGGGGTAGGGGTAGGAGTAGGACAGGGGTGGGGGTAGGAGAAGGGATAGGAGTAGGGACAGGGACAGAGGTAGCAGTCAGGTAGGAGATGATGAGAATGAGACAAAACATTTTAGTGTCAGATTTGTTTGGTTTTTAATTGTGTGTTGTTCTGCTTGTGTTCGGTTTAAATAGTTTACATTCAGAAATGAGAATAAATATTGGAAACAAACAGCATTTCAGAATCATAGCAACAACAAGCTTGTAGCTTATGGCTTATAATATATTATCTGGATGTTCTTGTGCATAATATCCATGTGTACGTGGATGAAAGTACTCGCGTGCGTGCGTGCATGAATGCATGCGTGCACACACATGCGCTATCACGCACATATTCACGCGCACGCATATACACACACACTCGCGTGTATACACATACACGCTCGCACACAAATGCGCACGCGCGCATGTGCGCGCACTGAAACACAAATACACACGCATGTGATCATGTGCACACATACCCCAACACACACACACAACACACACACACACACATAAATATATATATGTATATATATATATAAAATAACACACACCACACACATTCCGGTGTGTGTGTGTGCGTGTGTGTGTATGTGAGCGTGTGTGTAGTGTGTGTGTAAAATAATATGTATGTGTGTGTGTTTTTTTATTCCTTGCCCAGTCTGCCTGTCTGTTTCCGTCTTCCCTGTCACTCTGTCCGTCTGTCTGTCTGTCGTCTGTCCTGTCTCTCTCTCCTCTCTCTCTCACCCTCGTCTCTCTCTCTCTCTCTCTCAACTCTCTCTCTCTCTCACTCTCCTTCTCAAGAGCCAAAAATACCACTCTCAGATATAGTTTATTTTAGATATGAAATTTCATGCTACAAAAACCGAAGGACATAGATGATACTGTAGATCTGTCATTTGGAACATTAGTTTTTGCTATTTTCACTATACTGCATTATTTTTTTTGCCTTTTCTATGGTTTTTTGTTGTGTTTTTATTAATGTGAATGTCCTCTTCTTCTTCTTGAAAGTTCTAAGAGATACTATTTTGCTGTATGGTAAGGTCAAAAATCACTGATAAGGGGTAATATTCATTAAGTTTTTTGCTTTCAAAGTTATCAAAAATTTAAAAATAACTTTTTAAAATTTGGGGAAAGGGGACTAAATTACTGACTATTTTCAACCCATTTAGATGCTGTAATCCTAAATGAATCATCATTTCGTTTCATATACTGAACAGCACGGTAGGGTTATTTGTCATTCGTTGGTTGACTGTTTGTTTTCTTTTCAAGATTACATTGCTGTCCCTTTGACTTTTGACATAAATTAGATTCACGACACATACCATGATTCTCAGAAAGTTTTTTTTTTCCCGCATTTCCCTTTTTTTGGAAGTTATTCTGGTGCTTTGTGATCAAACTGGAATGAGTGAGCGTACAGTTACCAACTTAAACCCTAAGTTGTTTTTACTGGGGGAAAATGTGTACATACATAGAAGTGAAGCTTTTTAAATGATTCAAAATTGTATTGCATTGTGAAATCATTGTTCCGTTCCATTGTATACCCCCCCCCCCCAACCCCCCCCCTTTTTGTTGTATTGTGGCCTAAGGCCGATGTACTATTAAGCAAATTTCACTATTTCTCTCCCACCCCCCCACCCCCCCCCCCCTCTCTCTCTCTCCTCCCTTTCCTCTCTCTCTCCTCCTTCTCTCTCTCTCTTCTCATCTTCTCTCTCTCTCCTCTCTTCCCCATCAAACATTGTGCCTTCGAATGCTTTTATGTGTAAAAGAAAGAAGAAGTTGTGTGTGTGTGTGTGTGTGTGTGGTTGTAGTGTGTGTATGTGTGGTGTTTTGGTTTTGTGTGTATGTAAGCATGTTGTGTGGTATTGTGTGTTTGTGTCGAGGTGCGTGCGCACGCGCGTGTGCATACATAAATATATATATATATTATATATATAATATATATATAATAATATATATATAATAATAAATATATATATATATATATAATATATATTATTAAAAATAATATATATATATAATATAATTATAAAGTCCTCGATGAGACTATAAAACCCAGGCCCCGTGTGTAACGCACGCAGAACATCTTTCGCACACGTAACTTTCCGCTTTCGTAAGAGTTAGCCAATTTTGTGCTGTGTGAACGATGACAGAATTTACAATTCGCATACCCCACGGGACTAGTTGTAAAAAAGCACATAAGTCTTATTCCATTACCTCGATATAAAAAAATAATTACTTAAAATATATATATTATATAATATATATAATATATATATAAAATATTAAAATATATATATTATATATATATATATTATATATATGTTGTTATGTATTATTCTTTTATATGTTGTATGTTGTATGTTGTATTATGTATGTATGTATGTAGTATGTATGTATGTAATGTGTGTGTGTATGTATGTATGATGTATGATGATGCATGGTATGTGTATGTATGTATGTATGTATTGTATGTATTATGTATGGGATGTATGTATGTTGTGTTATGTATGTATGTATGTATGTATGTGTGTGGTAGTAGTATGTATGTATGGATGTGTGTGTATTATGTATGTATTATGTATGTAGTATGTATTATGGATGGATGATGGATGGATGTAAGTATGTATGTATATGTGTATGTATGTAAAATATATATATATTATTTATATATAAAATTATAATATAAAATTTTATATATAATATTAAAATGTGTGGTGGTGTGATGTGGGTTGTGTGTGTTGTGTTGGTGTGTGTATTCCCACACCTCAGGTTGTGATGTACGTGTTATGTATGTTTGTATGTATGTAGTATGTTATGTAAATTTTTTATGTATGTATGTATTGTGTAAATTTATGTATGTATGTATGCATGTATGTATGTATGTTTTAAAATGTATGTATGTATGTTATGTATGTATGTAGATGTATGTATGGTGGGGTGTAAAGTATGTAATGTTGTATATAATTGGTGTGTGTATTCCCAACTCAGTTGTGGTGTATGTATGTATGTAAAGTATGTATGTATGTATGTATGTAAAGTATGTATGTATGTATGTTATGTTTTGCATGTATGTATGTTGGTAAGTATGTAAAGTATGTGTGTATGTATTAAATGTCTGTGTGTAGTCCAACACTCAGGGGTGGGATACGCCACACCCCCCCCCCACTCCCCTTCCCCCTGTACGGGCACGTTGTGCCAGAGTCCCGTCCGGACCTCCACCTTTTACCCAAAATGCAAAAAACTTTGTCCCTTCCCCCCAGGTGTACTGAACTCCACCCTCCCTTCACCACCGCCACTGCCCAAAGTCCCCCCCACTGTGTCCCCTTTGTTCTGCACAACACACACACAACACACAACAACACACACAACACAAAAACAACACAAAAAACACACACACACCCCACACACACAACCCACACACACAAAATACACAACGTGAAAAGACAAAAATGAATTTGAAGGCACAGCAAAAATGCACACACATCATGCACACACACACAACCAACACACACACAAAACAAAACCACACACACACTAATAACACAAAACACACTCACACAACTACCCACACACACAAACACACACACACACACACACTACACACACACACCCACAAAACAACCAACACACACTCAACACCCCCCCCCCCCCCATCCCCCCACCCTCCCCAAAAACACACAGCACACAAAAACACTCACACAAACACACAACACACACACACCAACACAAAAACACAAACCCACACACACAACACACAAACACAAAACACAACAACACAAAACAAACACCAAACACATACACACAAAACCAAACACCAAAAAAACCACACACACTACAACCACACCAAACTAAACACACACACCAAACACACAACACACAAACACATACACACACACATACACACACATACAACCCCACACCACACAACACCAAAACACACACACAAACACACAACACACACAACCAAAGACAATGACCACACACACATTCGTCTAATACACTTAGTGAACGATTTTAAAATTGAAGACAACAACAACAACAACAACACACCACAACACACACACTCACAAAAAACAAAAACAACACAACACACAAAAACACAAAAACACACACACACCACACACACACCCCACACACACACTCAAAACACACTAAACACACACACTCAAAAACACACACACACACACATACACACACACTACAACAACAACCCCCACCCCCACCCCCCAAACACAAAAGCACACACACACACTTACAACCCCTCCATCCCCCGCCCCCGCCCCCCCCCCCCCCCCCCCCCCCCCCCCCCACCCAAACACACACCTGAACAGAATCAGGCCGTTATCCCCTGTGGGCTGGAACCGGGTCTGATCGGTTTGACCTCGGGCTGGCGTCTGCACCCCAGAAAATCAAAAACAACTTTGGGGTTAGGGTTTAAGTCTTTATTCCATTCACTGGGTATTTTTTTAAAAAAGTTTCATTCAAATATTTTTCCCTCAAAAAGATTTAAGTCTAGGGGGTTTACAGACTATCAGGACAACCGAAAATTTGGGACAACATTGACACAAAAAATACCACAACACAGCGAACTTTTAAAAACACCACAATCGTTTTTGAATGAAAGAGCACCCAAACATCACCGTCGTCATCATCACATCCCATCACATCGTCGCTCATCATCACCACCACCAACCACCACCCCAACCCCCACCACCACTACCACCACCACCACCACCACCACCACCATCATCACATCATCACACATCATCATCATAAACATCATCATCATCACATCATTTTCTTTACACTACATCGTCATAGTCCCCGCGTCATAAACATTATCATCATCATCACCCACCTCATCACCCAACCACCACCACCACCACCACCACCACCACCACCACCACCACCACCACCACCACCACCACCCCACCCCCTTCCCGTCGTCGCGTCCCCCTGTTTTCACATCATCATCATCATCATCATAAACATCATCATCATCATCATCATCACATCATCAACAGCACGCACGAGTAGCAACAACAACAACAACATCACATAACACATTTTGTCTTTTCTTTTTCTTCGTCTGTTACGTCATTTTGTCTGTTTTACATACATACCACACGCACGCACCACACACATGCGCCACACATCCCACACAAACCACACACATACACACACAAAACAACACCACAAAAAACCCCACACAAACACACACACACACCACAAAAAAAAAAACCACACCCCACACACACACACACACACCGAAGACACACCAAAGGTTAATTCACATATTTTAGAATGAAGTTAAATGCTTTCCTTACAAAATTTTTTTAAACATTTAGATGTTATGTGGGGATCATTTTCCATACTCAATCAATTTTTATGCCCTATTTTAAAACCTTTTTACCCACTTTTTTGAAAAATCTCTGGAAAATGTATTTGAAAATTTAAAGCAACCTTTGCCATTGCCCGTGTTTATTGCATAGTCCACTTTAATATTTATTGTATTTCATTTTGTTATTTCATGTTTCCACATTGTTGATTTTATATTTTGCTCCTTTTTAAAAGTATTTTATCCTAAAGTCCAACCCCGCCCCTCGTCGGGGGGGTTTGGTAACGCTATGGGGAAAACGGGTCTGGTGAAGCTGCGAGGGCCCCTAGCAAGCCGGCAGGGATTTCAACCCCCTCAAGAAAGAAAAAAAAGATATAAACGGACGATTTCAACGGGGAAACAACTTGGGGAGAAACGGACAACGAGTAAGGAAATTGTGACAAATTTGGACTTTGGAAAATCTGTGGTTTGACAAAAAAAAAGACCCCGGCTTGTGGACTTTTTGCCCAGGTAAATCTTATCCTGGGTATCCTGACCTAGACTGAAAGGGAAAAGGGGACAAAAGGGAAATACACTCAAAAATTCGTTTGGTTTGGGTGGGTGAGCAAAAAGAGAGGCAACACTGGGGTTGGTTTCTCAACACCCAGATATGGCAAAAAGCCCATGAGTACGGAGCATGTTTGAAGAATCCTAAAATTTGCATTAGAGAGGGCGACAAAACTATTAACTACTACAGGGTTTATGCACCTTGCAAGTTTTCCCTCGATGAGGTAAGGCTCGTTCTTGAAAAGCTCGCTGATGTTAAAACGGTTCCCTGCAAAGAAAATCTATATTTATGGGGGACTTAAAGGGCCGGGTTTTGGGGGGAAAAAGAGCTCCTGGACAAAACATCTTGTCCACACGGCCCCCAGAACACCATGCAATACAAAGGCACCTGGTACTGGCTATCCGGGGGCAGACCTATAAAAACCCCACCCCCAAACCGACTCCAGATTTTACCCGGTACAAAATAAAACTAAATACCCCCAAATCATTTTTGTTTAACAAATCCAGCCCGGGAAAAATTCAATTCAAGAGCTTCCCCCCGCTCCTTTACACGACCCCCCCCACATCACAACCTAAACCCCAAAAAAAAACCCCAACAAAAAAAACCCTAAACTTTTAAATCACCTCAAACCAAAATTCAATTTTTTTTAGTAAGCCCTAAAAATTTACCTTTAACCACACCCCCTGGTGCAGAGCAAAAATTGGACCCCTTTTTTAAAACCGCTTGGAGGACCCGAAAAAGAACATTGGTTTTTAAGGAAAGATAGAGGGAAAATCCAAAGGGGTTGGGGTGGAACGAAATGAAAGAAAAATGAGGGGAAGAGGTTTTCCGGGAATTTTAAATAAAGAAAGAGAGGGAAATAGGGCGAATTTCCCAAAACCACCCGAAAAAAGAAACCAAAAATTTTCATGGAGGAAAAATTGGAGGAGTAAGTGAAAAGTGAAAACCTCCCAAGAGAGTTTACGGTGTGAAAGAATAGAAGCGGAGGGGAAACCTTTGACCCCACCGCTTTTAATCAAGATGCAAAAGGGAAAAGGCCTGAACAGGAAAAGAAGAGATAGTGAAAATGGAAGATATTTTCAGGAAACTGCTTCAACCCTGCGACCAACGGCACAGAACACCCTTTTCCCATTCCCCCCCAATACCCGCCACTCAGAATCCCTTTGGGAGAGTGAAGTCAAAGGCATTTAAGACCACCCCTAAGGGAAAAAGCGCAGGTGGGGTGGCATAACAACTGAAGATCCTCATTGGGGAAAACAGGTATAATGGGTCACCACCATCTTCAAAAAGCTTGGGAGGAAGGGAAAGTAAGAGGGGGCCCAGAATGCAATAGAAGTCCAATTTGGAAAAAAGGGGCAGCAAAAAGATGCAGTAACTACAGGGCATATCCTCCTCAGCCATGTGGGGGAAATTGTTGCAAAGATCCTAGACCGCGCATTTAGAAAAAAAAACGGAACATTCCTTGGATGCTCATTTTGGTTTCAAAAAAGGGAAGAGGGTGCACAGAGAACCTTTGTTCAGCAGCTGTGGGAGAAGGCGATCGAACACAACCCAGCTCCCCTTATCTTTTTAATCAAGGGGCTTTTGACGAGTAACAGGGGAAAAGTTGGGGGAAGGTGTGGGGCAGTTTTGGCGTGAGGGGGAGCTTGGACAACACCGAGTATCGATGCCCCCAAAACAAGAGGCAGTCCGCCGACCAGGGAAATCTGACTGGGTTTCCCCGTTTAAAATCCCGGGGTGAGACAGGGGGTTGCCTCTCCCCCCTTTCTCTTTTTCTTTACGGCCAGATTGCAAAAGGGGGCCAAACCAGATCCGGGGGGACCAACGAACTCTGTTTGTATGCCGGGAATATACATAGCAAGAAGGCACAGCTCCAGGGCAACAGATCAAACTAACGACTGATGTTTTTTTACATGAAAAAAATCGTGTCGTAAAACGAGGTCTGAAGTCGTGGGGACCAACACTTGGACATCAAATCAATGGATCCCTTAAATCAAGTCGCGAATTTTGTATCTGGGCGTGTATTTGCAGAGAACGGAAAAATTAGACCGTGAAATTTAAAGAAGATGTGAGGCTAATGCGGTCAGTTACCAGCTCGCCCCCCTTTCCCCGAAAATCCCAGAACCCATGGAACAAGGGAAAATGATTAAACCCTCTTCCTGCCAACGCCAGTACCCCGTGTCAGACATGGCCCTCAAAAGGCCCTCAGACGTAAATAGTCCGTGTGAAATAAAAATCCTAGAAAGCATAAAAAGACCGAAGAGACAAAATCAGAAACGAAGTCTTCAGAGACATGGTAGGTGCAACACCATCCCTACAACACATCAACCACAGAGGATAAAGTGGTTCGGACACACTTGACACGGATGCCTCACAACCAGCCAGCTCTTCGGGCCTACAACACCGGCACTCAGGACGGAGAGCCAAAGGACGACCAAGAAGAAGATGGAATGATTCCGTGGCCGACACCCTAAAAGCCCCCGGCATGTCCCTCCTCCAGGCTACACGCCTCGCTGCCGACAGACAGCTATATCTCCCCGCGACACCTCCGGGTATAAGCGGAAGACAAAAAAAATCAAGAAAAAAATCATTACTTTTCTAGGGATTTTTCTTTCGGGGGGGAGGGGGTTGCTTTTTCCTTTTTAAAAAAAAATTATTATTGGGTTTTTTTTGGGTTTTTTTTCAACCAACACTGATGCTATTTCTTAACCTTTTCTCCTTCCACTCTTTCTTCTTCCTTCTTTAACTTCCACTACACTTTCTATTTCCCTCGTCTAATATCACTTAGAGTGAACAGATGTTAAATTGAAGACAACAACAACAACACCGAAGACAATGAGCAGCGCAAATTAAAAAAGCACATGAGAAAAACGCACCCTGCAGTTCCAATCCCCACACAAAATTATAATCCAAGTGACCATTAGAAAAAGCAGCATTCATAAGCTTTTTTGTACCATAGCTGCAGATTGCTACATGTACTTTTGTGGGGAAGGGGTGGACTTTTATTTAATATATATATATATTTTTTTGCCTTTTTGATTGTTTTTAAGGAGGGCAAGATAGCTTGTGGTCAGAGACCCACTCTCCCAAGCTAATTAAGCAAAGGGGTTGACGTGGTTACACAGGGTGGGCCTTGTAGGCCTTAACTCCGTACAGTCCCCTGGTTCAAAATGTAATAGATACTTTCCCTCTTTAGGGTCAAAGGGGTGGGTTTAACAAACGAGGAGAAGTGGCCCACCCTCAAAGCTGGGCCCTTGAAGGTGAGGTCTTACAACATGCTCAACAACTGTATAGGGTTGGGACACCTTTAAAATCTTTTTTCTTTCCTTTTTTTGTAAGCTGTAATTTCTAACTGACTTTCAGCAAAGTAAAATTATACTTAAAAGTTTATAAAGTAAAACGGAGTATTGCAATTCAAACCACTTCAAAGGGGAGGTGGGGGTGGGTGGAATAAATAAACTAGAATTGTGGACAGAGAGACAAAGAAGCAGACAGACATAGAGTCTGTATAGTCATAGTGTCTGTATGGACAGACACTAAACAGAGACCACAAGAAATACGTGACAACAGACAGTATGAGCCAGTTTGGTCCTAGCTGTGCTGTTATTGTTTCTTTTCTTAGTGTAAGAGTATTTTCCTGTAAAGTGACAACATCTCATAATCTAAAGAGAAGACTTGAAAATATACGAAACACAAAGGCTAGATATCAACCATGACAAACATTTTTTTAAAGGATCAGAAGAAAAAAACCATGCAGCATATCAAAAACAAAGAAGAACGCAGACGACAGAAATGGCGAACTTCCAGAGTTCCAGGTAAGGGAAGTAAATCTATTTTCTTTCTTATCTTTTTTAAGAAGCTTATTTGCCTAGTGGTGACGTTTTACATACCTGCTAAATCTCTCTCTCTCTCCTCTCTCTCCTCTCCCCTCTCTCTTCTCTCTCCCCTCTCTCTCCCCCCTCTTTTCTCTCCCTCCTCTCCTCTCTCTCTCTCTCTCACACACACACATAACACACACTTATACACACACACACTCACACACACACACACACACACCACACACACACACACACACACACGGTCACGAGTTTAAATACGGTCTATTCTGTCACAGGAAAAGTAACAACTTCTCTGCTACTGACTCTGCTACTGTCATCCTGAAACTATTGCTGACATGGAAAAGACAACAGAATTCAGGTGATTGAAGACATGAGAGAGAGACAGAGAGAGAGAGAGACACACACAGACAGACAGACAGACAGACAGACAGAAGGAGTTAAGGAAGATTATTAGTGTACATTCTTCCCAAAACCATGCAGTGAAGACAAAATAAGCTAAAATGACTGTGACAAGAGTAGTTCGTGTGCTCACCATCACCCCAAGTGCACGAGCATGCATGCATGCACGCACGCACACACACACACACACACACACACACACACAACCTACTATAACATAAAGACGTGCACGAGCACAAACCACAGACACACCTACAAAAAGCGCACGCACATGGACACACAGAGAAGCAAGCGCTTGTGCATGCGCGCGCGTGCGCGCACACATACACATATACACACACGCACGCGCGCGCTCTCACACACACCACACGCACGCACATACCGCGCACAACCACACGCACACACACCACGCACACCACACACTACACACACGCACACACTACACCACACACACACTTACACACACACTCACACGCACACACTACACGCCCCACCACTACACACACACTACACACACACTACACACACACTACACACACACTACACTAACACACACACTACACACACTACACACATTCACACTACAAAACACACACACACACCATCCCACACACTACACACACACTATACACACTACACACATTCACACTACCACATACACACTCACTACACACACCCCACACACCACCAAAACACACACTACACACACGCTACACACAACACACACTCACACACACAATAACACACGCACTACACACACATACTCACACTACACACACACTACACACACTACACACACTCACTACACATACACTACACCACACTACACACACACTACACACACTAAAACACACACACAAAACCCCACTCACCACACACACACACACACACTACCACACACACACACACACTACACACACATACTCTCACACACACTCCACACACCACACACACAACACACACTACACACACACTACACGCACACTACACACACACACACACACCACACACACACACACAACACACACACACACACACACACACACACACACACACCCCACACACACACAAATACGTACTTTTCGTTTGGTCCCATATCTGCAGGGCTGAACCAAATGAAAGAAAAAAACAAGAAAAAGAAAATTAAGAAAACTGGTTTCACACTACTGAAATCATGGAACGTGCAACTATATATGTAAATAGATTATATTTGTTAGTATTGTACATGCATAAAAATCCAAAACAAACGTAATTTTCCATTGTATCCTTTGTTATGTTCCTTAAAATTACATGCACGTTCTTTTTTTTTTTTTTTTTTTTCTTCTTCTTCTTCTTCTTCCAAAAAAATCCAAATCAACCTTTTCAAGTATCACATCTCGTGTTTTTAGTCTTTGATATAGCCTACATACATAGTCGACACAGACACCCCATAAGAAATATCCTCCAGGGTCGAGCTCTTAATTTCATTGCGAAACTTACATGCATGAGGGATACAGAATAAAATTAAACATACTCCAAGTATATCTGTTGTTTCATGTTGTATCTTACATGCATGATCATAATATGACACGAAACAAAAATGAGCGTAGTGCGATGTGTCTGGTGGTGGTGGTGGTGGTGGTGTGCACTCAGGTGTTGGGGTTTTTGGACACCATTCCCGAAGCCGGTTTGTGGCTACCTTAATGGTGGGTTTAACGATCGCAAACGCAAAACACTGATCTTTGGTGAAGCTCGGAGTTCTAGGCAAGGGGGAACACATTCTTTAATACTGTCCTGTTTGGGGGGGGGGGGTTCTTGTTTTTATTTTTCTCTGTCCCTGAAAGGGCCCCCTTGACGGGAGATAACATCACTACCATGATATAGATTATTCTCCCTTTATCTTTAAATTGGCTTTTTTAATAACATACATTTACATGGCAAGGTGCCAGTATCTCGTCTTGATGATAGTTTAAGGGATATTCCTGTTATTCACTACCTTGTCAGAAACAGTACAATGTGGCCTTTTCTTTAAAGTTTGACTCTCTGTATTTAATTTTTTTTTGGGATTCGTGGATTTTGTTGTTATCGTTCGTGAGTTTTTGGTTGTTGTTGTTGTTTATGCTGTTGTGTTGCTGTTGTTGTTGCGTTTGTTGCTGTTGTTGTGGTTGTTGTGTTATTGTTGTTGTTGTGTTGGTTGTTGTTGTGGTTGTTGTTGTGTTGTGGTTGTTGTTGTTTTTGTTTTTAAGGGGATCTGTACTCAGACACTAAATCATACTTAAAAATGCAGTGTTGAATATCTATATTTTTTCCTCTTTTTTTCGTACTTTGACTTGAGCTTCCAGGATCACCAAGGGTGAATTTTTGTGCTTGCGACTCTTTTTTTAAACCACAGTAAAGGTAGCTGCATTTCGACTTCGAGGATGAATGTCTACATATCTGAAATCATGAACAATCTTTATGTCTGTATCGCTTTTCTGTCTCCGGGAACCTTCGTGCTACCTGCTCTAGATGAAGTGATCACATTTTTTTTCGTCTGTAAAGTAAAGGCAGTGGTTGTTGTGGTTTTTTAAAATGTTTTATTTTCTCATCTTCAGTCCTGTTGCAGCTACCAAAA
Source organism: Rapana venosa (assembly GCA_028751875.1). Taxonomy (NCBI): domain Eukaryota; kingdom Metazoa; phylum Mollusca; class Gastropoda; order Neogastropoda; family Muricidae; genus Rapana; species Rapana venosa. Next base: position 10,030,017 of record CM054163.1, read on the forward strand.
TTTCCTCTTCGGGGAGACAGTACAATTGTCTTAGTCTACATAGAGTACTAATGAGCTCTAGGATTCAACACAGTCCACATAATTATCAAAGTGTATAACGTCTGTGTGTGTGGGTGTGTGGTGTGTGTGTTGTGGTGTGTGGTGTGTGTGTTGTGGGTGTGGGTATGTGTGTGTGGGTGTGGGGTGTGTGTGTTGTGTGTGTGTGTGTGTAATTTGAATGTGTTAAACTATTGTTAATCATTTTTGGGTTGCTGTGTAGGGGCGGAATGAATGCAAGCGCTTTGATTTGTATTTGCAAGATATAGCGCTATATAAATTCCATTTATTATTGTTGTTATTATTGTTATTATTGTTGTTGTTATTATTATTATTATTATTATTATTATTACTACTACTAAACTATCGATTATTAGCCCCATTTTTAATAACCCCCAAATTCTACTGACAAAGCCCTTTCAATGAGCGTGATGGTTTATGATCGTGGTTGTGAGTGGGTAGATTGAAACAACTACAGAGAAATGGAGAGCCAATATCAGCCTCTTGGCAAATGTCTTGATGTTGAATTTTTTCCCACACTTTTGTTAATGATGGAATGGCACTCGTCATCTTCTTTTCTGGGAAATTTCTGAATTATTTTCTGCTCAAAATTTTTTTCAATGTATTATTTAACTTGATTCTTCGCACACAGTCAAAAGTTATAATTTTAATTCATTTAGTTCAGGTATAAAACCTTATATGTGATGTTAAAACAATCCAAATTCCTTCTGTGCTTCATGTGTGAATACTACCCGTCTGTAACATGATTTAGTATAGAATTCTAACAGATGGTCAAGTCAAATGAAAGCAAAAATTGTAACATTCATCCTAACTTGCCCCCAGAATTGAAAAAACACATGCATTAACATGCTAAAAGAATAAATAATAACCATAGTCATAAAAATAACGAGTGATACTAGCTAACATTCTTCAAATAACACAAATGGAAAGAGAAATCTTAAAGAAGTTATAAACAATTTGAAAAAAAAAGAAAAAGAAACAAAAGAAGAATGTGAAGATTTTATCCCCTCCATAAAGCTGTCTGTATGGTTGTGACAGTTGTCAAACCACTATCTTCATCACTTACTAGCTCCCCGAGAAAAACTGAGCTATAGAAAGCTTTCACACGAGCTTCTTTCAGTGTTAGACTTCCTCTGTAAATAAACAAATAATAACAACAACAACAAACAAAAACAAAACAAAGTAAACAGAGCGCTGTAGAAAGCTTTCATACAAACTGCTTTCAGAGCTAGATCTCCTCTTTCAAAAAAATTCAAAAAATTAAATAAAATAAAACTCACTAGAAGTGCGCGATAGAAAACTTTCACTTGAGCTGTTTAGAGTGTTAAATCCCTTCTCTTAAAAAAGTAGTTTGCTATAGAAAGCTTTTACACAAGCTGCTTTGAAGGTTAGATATCCACTGCACACACACACACACACAAACACACACACACACATACACACACATAAAACACACAACCACACACACACACACACACAAGTGCCCTTTATAAAAAAGCTTTAAAATTGGCTATTTTCATTGTTAGATTCCTCTATAAAAAAAAATCTACCAACCAAACACCCCACCCCCTCCACAGTGATAGAAACCTTTCACATTTTCTGTCTTCAGTATGGTGTTCTCTCTATGGAAACCACATCACATTACCATTTAAAAAAAAAAATCATCAATGGTATCATTATTCTAAAGGTTGATGGTTTAATTCAATTCAATCCTTTCACGCACTGACGTTTTCAGTGCATGCCTGCCTCGACGCGTTGTTGTTATAATAAATGTATTCATGTATATCAGTATAGTGCACTGCAAGGTTATGTCCCTTCTCTTCTTTCTTCTTCTCCTTTTTCTTCATCTTCATCTTCATCTTCTTCTTCTTCTTCTTCTTCTTTTTCTTTTTCTCCTCCTCATCCTCCCCTCCCCTCCTCCCTCCTTTTTCTTCTTTTTCTTCTTCATCATCATCATCATCATCATCATCATCATCATCATCATCATCATCATCATCATCATCATCATCATCATCTTTTCTTCTTCTTCTTCTTTTTTCTTCTTCTTCTTCTTCTTCTTCTTCGTCTTCTTCTTCGTCTTCTTCTCCTTCTTCTCCTTTTTCTTCTCCTCCTTCTCCTTCCTCTTCTTCTTCTCCTACACCATCTACAAAAAACCCAACAACTTTAAAACAAGGAAACCTGAAACATACTTTTGTTAAAAATGTCATGCCGGAGAAAAGTAGTCTTTGAAAGTAGATATCTACATTTGTTAGGTTTGAAATCTACAAAATAACTTTTCAACAAAGAAAACCTGGAAAATACTTTTTAAAAAAATGTCATGCCTGAAAATGTAATCTTTGAAAATACAACTGATCTCTCCATGCTGAAAAAGAATGTAGTATATGAAAGTACAATTGGTCTCTACCATTGAAAAAAATTCAAGTTTTTATAAATGAATCCACAAAGAAAGAAAGAAACATCTCCACAAGCGGACTTACTCTCTAATGATTTCGTTGGGGTAGTCGAGGAAGGTGGTCCCTTCAAATTTTACCGGCTGTTCATTGTCACTGTACTCCTTTCCTGTAGAGGGGAAAATAAAGCGTAACTGTGCATTTTGTACATGTCATACACCACATTGTGAAAATAAGAACTAGGGAGAACATGTTCACCTGGGGTAGGGATAGCTCAATGGTTAGAGCATTGTGTTCCTGATCTGACCTCCAGGGCTAAATGAATAATTATCTTCTCTCTCTCTGTGTCTCACTTTCTCTGTCTGTCCCTCTCTGTCTGTCTGTCTCTCTATCTATCTGTTTCCATCTGTCTGTCTGTCTGTCTCTTCCCTATGTAAAACCTTTTCTACAAACAGAACATTATGACGAAACAGACTGACAGACACACAGACATACAGAGAGCCACGAAAAATACAAGCAACAGACAGACGATGGACGATATGCAAACAGACAAGACAGGCAGACAGACAGACAGACAGACAGACAAACAGACAGACAAACAGACAAGACAGACCAAAGACACAAGACACACAAAAAGAGATAAAATGTCCTAGATATAGACACATGAAAACCCCAGATATTTACATATAGACACAAACAACAACACACACACACAAACAACACACAAACACATATCACACACAGATAGATATCTAGATATAGACACCACACACACACACACACACACACACACACACGCACACACACACACACACACACACACAGATAGATCTTTAGATATACACACCACAAGACACACACACAAGATATATCTTTACACACACACACACACTCACACACCACACACGCAGATTATCTTTATATACACAAACAAAACACACACCACACACCCACACACCACACACACACACACACCCACACACACACACACACACACACACAACACACACACACACACACACACACACCACACAACACACACACCACACGAGACACAGACACAAAACCCCAACACGCAAGACACACACAACACACAAGACACACACACAACACAGACACACACGCACACACCCACACACACACACACACACACGACAACACAAAAACACACACACACACCACACCACACCGTACACACACACACACACGACACTCCCCCCCCCCCCCACACACACACACATACACCCCACAAAAACACACACGACACCCCCCTCCCACACACACACACATATACACACACACACAAAAACACACACACACACACATACCCCCCCCCCCCAACCCCCCCCCCCCCCCCCCCCGCCCCCCCCCCCCCCCCCACACCACAAAAACCTCCCCCCCCCCCCAAACCCACACACGACAAAACAACAGACAAAAATCTACATAGCAGATATCTGACTTTTTTTGCAGTGCGTCCTATGAGTGAAAGGGCACCGGGACTCGCACTGTTCAGCAGCGGACGCACACCCGCCCCTCAAAACAGGGGTTGATTTGCACGGGGACCGTTTTACTCCGTGATGTTGCTCACCTTTGGGTGACCCCCTCAGATTTTTCCACCGCTGCCGTTGATCACCACCCCTTTAAGGCAACAAGCCGAAAGAACGTGTCAGCCAATTCCCGTACGCAAAACGACGAAGAGAGTCCCATGTCGCATTGAATGTTTTTGGGTTTTTTTACAGTTTTTGAAAGTAGGGTAAACGCTAACCCAAAGGGGTAAGAGTGTGGATTAAAATTAAATCTTAAAATTTTATAGAGAAAACCTTTAAAAAAAAGTGTAGAATATGCCCAAGAGGAAAAGTCCCCCCCAAAATCCGCAAAGATTATGCGTCCGAGAGTAGGAAAAAGGGCACCTTAAAGTATAGAAATGCCCCTAAGTGTTGGAATGTGTCCTAACAGAGTTTGAATATGGCACTAAAGAGCATATAATTTGCCCCAAAATATGGAATAATACCCAAAGAGTATAAATTTATAGAATATCTGCCCCAAAGAGTATAGAGTATGTGTCTCAAAGAAAAAATATTCCCTAAGATATAGAAAATTTTTCCCTAAAGAAAAGAATATGTGCCCAAGTTTTTAGAATATTGCCCCAAAGAGTATAGAATATTGCCCTTAAGTAAAGAAATGTGCCCAAAGAATGAAATGTCCCTAAAACAAAGAAAATACCCAATAATTTTGGACCCAAGAAAAAAGAACATGTTCCCCAAAATATGACTTTGGCCCCCGAAAATATAGAATGTTGCCCCAAAACATAAAATACGGCACCAAAGAGTATAAATAGTATCCTAAGAGATGGACTATTGCTCCAAAACATATAAAAATTGCCCTAAAGAAATAAAATGGCCCTAAAAATATAAATATGTCCCTCAAGAGCATAGAATAGTGCCCTAAAGAGCATGAATATGTGCCTAAAGAGCATAGAAATTTTCCTTTAAAGCATAGAATATTTCCCTAAAAGCATAGAATATGTGCCCAAAAGAAAAAATATGTGTCCTAAAGAGTATAGATATGTTCCTAAAGAGTATAAAAGTGTGCCCTAACATATGGAATATGTGCCCCAAGTTAAGAATAGTCCCCCAAGTATTAGAAAAAGCTCCTCAAAGAATACGAATAATTTGTGCGCCCAAAAGCTAGAAATGCCCTCCAAAGGTCAAAAATTATGTTTCGTAAGAGTCAGAAAAGTGGGCCTAAAGGTAAGACTAATGCCCCCAACATAGGGAAAATGTACTCCTAAGTAATTTTGTACCCCTATGGTAAGAATTTTGCACCCCAAAAAAAAAAAAATATTTTTTCTCTAAAGACTAGAAAAGCTCAAAGAGTATATGGCCCCCAAAAATAGAATAGGTGCCCTAAAGGTACAGAAATGTGTCCCAAAAAATTTAAAATGTCCCCCAAAGAGTATAAAAGTCTCTAAAAGTCAGCAATGTTCCCCCCAAAAAAGCAACAGAAGAATTCGAAGAATTGCGAAGGAATTGCGAAGAAAAGAAGAACAAAAAAAAGAACAAAAAAGCAAAAGAACAGAAGCAAAAAAAGCAAAGCAGAAGAAAAAACAACAACAAAACAACACAACAAAAACAGAACAACAAAACAAAAGACCAAAAAGAACACAAGAATGCTTCAGCCTACATACATCCCTTTGGGTTCACCGTTTAATCCATGGTGATGCCAGATTTCCTTTGGGGACGTCCCACGGGGTTAAACCTCCGATAAAAAGTGACTGCCCCCCCAGGTTAGCTGTGTCAGCTACCCTGAAAGGAAGGGAGCAGGGGAGGCCAAGAGACCAGGAGATGACTGGGGTTTGGGTAGAGCTGGGTGAACACAGCCATAGATGCAGATTCTAGTTGGTAAACACCATCACCGAAAAAGAAACTAAAGAAAAATGGGGGAGAAGGAACGTAAAGGGGAATCAAGGGGCGGGGTACTCAGGGTCGGCCTCCTTTCCCCCCACCAAATTAAAACCGTGGGGCGTGGTGATATGATGGGCCCTTTGCGCACCTTTGGGTTCAGTACAGTTCACCCAGCTGTAAATGGGGACCTGCCCCTTAAGGTTTGGGAAGGTAAAAACAGCGGGGAGAGGAGATGGGCGCCGCCCCCAAAACGGCCCTAGAGAAGCTGAGACTCTACCCCGCCCCTTTCACCCCACAGTTATAACACATTTTTCCCTTTTAATCTAACCAAAAGAAAGAGGAAAAATTTTTTTTTGGGGTTTGTTGGGTTTATTTAGTAGTAATAGTAACACAGCAGAAGCGCAGCACACAGTATAGAATAGAGTAGTAGTATAGAGTAGCAGCATAGCAGTAGTATAGTAGTATGTAGTAGTAGTAAAGTAGATAGAAGTAGTTAGTAGAGCAGTAGTACAGCACAGCGGGAGAGATTAGTAATAGTAGTAGTAGTATGGAGTAGTAGATAGTAGCAGTAGTACAGTAGCACACGTAGTAAGAGTAGTAGCACAGCAGCAGCAGTAATAGTAGTAGTAGCAGAGCATATAGTAGTATAGAGTATGCAGGGCAGCACAGTATATATTATAGCCCCAGTAGTAGAGCACGGCAGCACAGCATACACAGAGCAGCAGTATCCAGAGCCATATACACAGAGCACGTAGTAGCGAGTATATCGTGGGCCCCTCCTCCACACATATCTCGCGCCGCACACACCACACACAACACCCATTTCACACACACACACACACACAACACTTTTTCACACACTTTCACACACACAAACGCACACACAAACACACACACAAACACACACATATTTTAACCTTACACACAGACACTACACACACGCACGCACACACCCCACACACACTGCACACACAACACAAACACATACACACACACACATACACACACACACACACACAAACACACACACACACACACACACACACACACACACACACATACACACACACACACACACACACACTGTCTCATGGTGATGGGGATTATTTGTTATATTGTTGTCTCATGGTGATGGGCGATTGTTGTTATAATTGTATCTCTATTATGATAATCATTATTATAATCTTATTTGCCTTATCTTGCTTTGATAGCTATTTGTGAATATGTCATTTTTTAAAAGCGCTATTTGAAAAGTATGAACGCAAAAAAAGCACACGTTTGCTGGTGGAGAGGAAAGGAGGGAGGTCATTGAAGGTAATATGTCATTAATGACGAATGCCTAGTATTTTCTAACGTTTTATTCTTGTACCTTTTTATTATCTAAAGTATAAACGTGAAAGAATGGATGTAACAGTAGGTGAAGTAATTTGTTTGTCCTGACGTTTTATGATTTTTTTTTTTAATTCTTAAACATTTTTATTTAAATGTGTGTGTGGACGTGAGCGCGCACGCGCTCAGGCGTGCATCAGTATGTGTTGCATGTATAGTAATGTGGTAATTTGTATTTTCAATGTATCTCCTTATCGATTTTTCCTCTTTTTTTACTGGTTTAATTTAACGGTAAATGATGCAATAATGTAATGTCTTAGTATAATCTTTACGAAATTTTTTCTTAGAAAAAGGGGCTTGATGAAAAAAAGAAAATGCTTTGCTTATTCAATGACCATCTGGAAAAAAAAATTTTTGACTTTGTTTTGATTTTGTTTTGAACTTTGCTTTACACACCACACCCAAACACACCAAACACACACCACACACACACACACACACACACAACACACCACAACCCACACCAAACACAAATTTCGTCTTTGACAATGCCCAAGCCACCAAAACACGTCGACTTGACACAAGAGTTTTAAAGCCTATAGACAGACTCAAGTGACACAGACAACTTTCAATGAGGGTTTAAAGGGGGTAAGGGAGGGAGGGGGGGGGGGGGGGACGACGTACGGGTGTGTTCCAGGGGGGGGAGGTGGAGTTGTATCATCTCTCCGTGACGCCCCATCCCTGTGACCACCACCTTTCCCTTTTCCCAGGTGTAAGGTCTTTTGCTCCTGTCACAACAGCATCGGTCGGAAAAGGGCAGAGGGATATACAGACAGGCAGACAGTGAAGACACAGGGCAAAAAAGGGCAGAGATAGACAAGAAACAAGACGCAGCATACGGGAGGCCCCAGGGGCAGACATACAGGCATCACTAGACGACAGACGGGAGCAGACAGGAAACAGACGGGAAGGGCAACAGGCAGGCAGAAGACAAAAAAATATACATTCAAAGACACATCAAAAAACAATACATTTACATACATACATCTATTCTATTTTCTATCGCCCCCGTAGTCGACGACGGGGGCCCCCTAAAAGCCCAACAACCAGTTCCCTCCATTCCTCTCTCGTCGGGCTTTTCGGGTTTTTTTTTTTTTGAGTTCTAGGTTTGTCCATTCGCGATGTTACCCCCACTTTTCCTTGGCGCCTCTTCTTCTTCCCCTTTGGGCATGCCTTGCAAAAGCTTTGAAATTTCCTTTGGATTGTGACATGCCCATCCCATTAAGTTTACGCTTTTTCACGATCGTTAAAGGTTCTCATGGGGTCCAAGGGTTTTGTGGTTTTTTTATCACGCTTTCGTTGCTTATGTGGTCTTTTAGGAGATCCCAAGGGAGTCCCCGAAAGCTCTCACCCACGTGTATTTCTCCCAAATTTTTTTGCAGTCGGGGTTCATGATTCACAGGCATACAAAATAGGGGAATGAAAAGGGGAGGGCATTAGTCTGATCTTGGAGATAATGAGATATTTTATTCCCCAGATGGGTTTAGTTTTGAAAAAGGGGTTTTATTTCTGTGCAGTCCTGCATACACTTCTGGCTTGGACCCCGGTTGATACAATGCCCGGGCTTAAAGCTTTGAACTGTTTCCAGTTTCGGGTCATTAAACCCCCTGATATCAGTGAAAATGCCTTGTGTTATTAGTCATCTTTTTGTTTCTTGCAGATTTCCATGCCGTATTTTTGAGGCCTATCCAATGTTCTTTAGGGGGAAGCTTTTTTTTCGACCCTGCATTCCACAATGTCATCTGCAAAGCGGAGGTTTGTGCGTTCTCCAAAAATGTGATGACCTTATGTTTTCCCAGGATCACCTGATTCTCTCGGGAAGATTTTTAAAAAGAGGGGGTAGAGTGACACCCTTTGCCTTACTCCAATGTGTTCAAACCTTTCTCCAATTTTGTTGTTGTAGTACACTGCACGGGTGCCTTGCTGTAAACTGTTTTGATGACTTGATCAGGGTTTCATTGATGCTTTCAATTTTATGGGTCCCCCAAAGCTGCATGCCACACCCTGTCAAAGCCTTCTTAAAACGAAAATACGGGTAAAGTTTGTTGATGTTAAGGTACCCCCATAGTATTCGAGGGTTTAATATTGTTTGGTTGTGCTCGCCCTGCTCTGAAACCGCTTGTTCCACAATGATGGGCCTTGCTTTTGGGTTCATTATTTAATATTATCTGCAGCTGCCTTGCTTTTGGGGGCATAGAGGCTATTGTCGGTAATTTGGCATTTTTTAGATTTCCTTTTTGGGGGGGGTGAAAATGAGTGACTGTGTCCATGGGTTTTTCCATTTTCCCGTCTCCAATCTTGTTTCAGTTCTTTGTAGGGCCTGATCATGGCTTCCCTCCAGTTGGACCAACCAGCTGGAATGTTGTCAGCCCCTGACTTCCCCTTTTTCAGCGATTGATGCTGTTTTCCCTTCTTCTCGGGGGATAGGGTGACCTCTTGTCTTTTTTGGGGACTTAAGGACTTTGGATTTGCTTTTTTAGTTTACAGGGCGGGTATTCTGTCCATTTTCAGAATATCCTGGTCGTCAGTGAACCTTCCCATTTTGTCTTGGGTTGTTAAACCTTTTTTCTTTCGTGTTCAGTTTCACCGCTGATTGCTTTCTTGCTATTGTTTTTTTGAGTTCTCTTCATGCTTGGCATGTTCACCGATCCAATTCTTTTGCCTCCGTCATGGGCTTCCCCGATTCTTTTTTTTTACTGCCCCTTTTTTTGTTCGCCTTCTTTTGTTTATTTTTCTTTTTTTTCAACTCTCTACGCTTGCGCATAGTTGTAGGATGTTGGTGTGACCCATGGGTTTTTTTATGGTCGGCGTTTGCCAAGAAGCTCGTTTGCTGTTTTTATCACGCGTATTGAAACTATTGTCATGTATCTATCTGAGCTATCACATGAGTGCAAACTTTTCCCCCTATCCTTTCTTGAAAAAAATTTTTTAAAATATACAAATTTATTATACATAACCAAGCATAAAGAGACAAAACAAAAGGGGACGGGCGAAGACAAATAAAACATCATATACCTATTTTGAAGGCACTTGAACTCGGCAAATTTAGAAAAAATTAAATTTTTTTCCCTCCTTGCTTTAAAGCCATGTTGGGTCGTTTTTTTTATAATAATTGAATTTTAAAGACATTTTGCTGCTGCACATTCATATAGCTTTGGGTGGGTTTTTGGGGTTTGGGGCTTTTTTGATTTATTTGACAAAGTAACAAAAAGATAAAAAAGTAACGGGTCGATCAAAATTTTCTCACAAAGTGAAACACAGAAAAGACAGCAAAGACTCACACAAATACAAAAAACATTTTTTTAAAAAAAATGACAAAAAAAACAAAAAACCCCCATTGCAAAAATACAAAAAAAATTTTCTAAACAAAATAAAAAACAGAAAAGAAAGCAAGGGCAAAATGCAGCTAAATGAAAACATTCTCTACCAAAGTGAACACACAGAAAAGAAAAAAAAGACCAACTGCAAAAACAAAACAAAAATCTACAAAAAGAAACAACGGAAAAGAAAGCAAAGACAACCCCAAATACAAAACAAATTGTCAAAACAAGTAATACACATAACAAAAAGAAAGCAAAGACTAAACACAAAATGCAAAAGAAAATTTCCACACAAAGCGAACACATGAACAAAGAAAGCAAAGACATGCACACAAAATACAAAACAAAATATGTACACAAAAGAAACACACGGACAAGAAGCAAAGACTAACCACAAACCACAAAACAAATTTTTTCAACACAAAATAAAGAAAAAAAAAAGACAAGCAAAGACTCGCCACAGAAATACACAAGGAAAATGTCCACACAAAGACAACACACGGCCAAGAAAGCCAGCACTTAACACAAAATACAAAAGACGATGTCCACACACAAAGCGAACACACGGAAATGAAAGCAAAGACTAACCACAAACTACAAAACATATTTTCAACACAAAATAAAACAAACAAAAAGGGCAAGCAAAAACACGCCGCAGAAAAAACACCCCAAAAATGTCCACACAAAGCGAACACACAACCCAGAAAGCAAAGACTAACCGCAAAATACAAACCATTTTATCAACACAAAGTGAACACACATGACATAGAAAGCAAAGACTCGCCACAGAAATCCACAAGACACTGTCCACACAAAGCGACCATACGGCCCAGAAGGCAGGACTCACTGCAGAAGGCCCACACCGTCCCCCAGATAAAACCTGAAGTGCAGCTTCTTCTTCACCAGGGTGAGGGAGATGAAGTCTCCCAGCCCGCCCTGGATCTGACAGGCAAACAGCAGCACCCCTGCCAAGGAAAAATAAAAAAAATAAAAATAAAATAAACCAAACCAATAATGGCTTGTCAGTTCACGTCCCACACTACTGTGTTGGCTGTTTTATTGGTACCTGCCATGCAGTGTTTTAAGGATATAGAAGGTAAAGCAGCAGAGAGAGAGAGAGATTTGATGATTTTAGAGATAGAGAGTGAGAGAGAGAGAGATTCTGATGATTTATTCATAAAGGCCATTGCCCCTTAAAAGGGTTCAACCCTTTGCATTGAGAGAGACAGATATAGTCCAAGACATAGAGATAGAGAGAGACAGACAGGACAGGCAGACATAGTGAAAGATAGACAAGCAGACAGGGGACAGACAGACAGAAGCAGACAAACACAGATAGAGACAGAGGGAGACAGACAGAGAGACACAGAGACAGAGATAGAGACAGAAATAGAGACAGCAACAGAGACAAAGAGAAAGAGACAGAGACAGACAGAGACAGACAGAGACAGACAGAGACAAACATAGACACAGACACAGACACAGACACACACACACACACACACACTGTTGAATATTTTGCTTTTTTGCAGTTTAGAGTTGATTGTTGTCTTTTTCTATCTTTTGTTGCTGATATTTTAAAAAAATGATTCCGTATTTTAAAATGCCTACCCGACCTAGATCTAAAAAGTCCAACGTATTGAAACTAATGCAGTGGAACGCTAGATCTATTTCCACTATTTACATTATCTAATCCAAAATCTTTCCAACAATAAATACCAAGTCCTTGTGTTACAACCCTGAATGTAACCAGGAGCAAACTACCTAAGCTGCCTGGTTACTATTATCCACCCGTCCATCAACAGTGGATGCTGCTATACCAAAATCAGTGCAGCTATAAAACATTGAAGAAGGGGTGGATTACTGCACATGTCCCTCACCAGTTGCCTAACCAGGTTCTAGATATACACTCATGTGCAGCACGCGTAAAATTTGGGGAAAATTTAATAATAAATACTGTATCGATACCTACCTAGGGGACCTAATGGGTGAAAACTGAAAGGTACACAAATTAAAAAAAAAGAAA
>CM054163.1:10043102-10045602 GCA_028751875.1 Rapana venosa
TGGTTACCACATGAATGGGGGACCGTTTGTGCGCCTTGGTTTCAGTACAGTCCCCCAATTCACCCAGCTGTAAAAGGGTACCTGCCTCTTTAGGGTCAGGGAAGGTAAAGCAGGGAGGGAGAGGAGATGGGCGCCGCCCTCAATATGCTGGGACCCTACAGAAGTGAGGTCTCTGTCGCCTCCCTCCCCTACGACATTATAGGTTACGGGACACCTTTACTCTTTTAAAAAAAAGTTTGTATAATTTGAAATTGAATTTTAACGGTTTTGCAAAATGGCAGTTGCGGAGTTCAAGGTACCGTCCTTCACGGGCCACTCGTTCCTGGAGGTGCCGCGCATCGCCAGAGCCAGTGAGGACCTCAGCGTGGAGGTGGTCTTCCAGACGCTCAACAAGGACGGCATCGTGCTCTTCAATGCCCAGAACCAGGATGGGTCTGGTGACTTCGTTTCCTTGGCTGTCCGCGATGGCTTCATCGAGTTCAGGTGTGTGTGTGTGTGTGGGGGGGGGGGGGGGGGTTGTGGATGTGTGTGTGTGTGTGTGTGTGTGTGTGTGTGTAGTGTGTGGGTGTGGGTGTGTTTGTGTGTGTGTATGTGTGTGTTTGTGTATGGGTGTGTGTGTGTTATTGTGTGTGTGTGTGCGTATGTGTGTGTGAGTTGTGAAGTTGAGGTCTGTCTGTGTTAAAGTTGAGGTCTGTGTGTTAGCATTGAAGTTTGTGTGTGTGAGTTGTGGAGTTGATCTGTTTGTGTTGAAGTTGAGGTCTGTGTGTGTTAGCCTTAAAGTCTGTGTGTGTGAGTTGTGAAGTTGAAGTCTGTATGTGTTGAAGTTGAGGTCTGTGTGTTTTAGCATTAAAGTCTGTGTGTGAGTTGTTAAGTTGAGGTCTGTCTCTGTGTATGTAAGACTTTAAGTTGAGGTCTATGTGCGAATTAAGGTTGAGGTCTGTGTGTGAGCTGAGGTCTGTGTGTGAGTGGAGTTGAGGTCTGTGTGTGAGTTGTGAAGTAAGGTCTGTGCGTGAGTTGAGGTTTTATGTGGACCTCCCACAGAACAAAAGTACTTAAAACACACCCACACACACCAACTTCACACTCCCAAGACTTAAACAACCTCACAGCGACCATCCCCCCCAAAACACTATCTATCTATCTATCTGTCTCGTAGTCTGACGACCGTGGGGGCACCCTCAAAGACTCAACAACCAGTTCCCTCCATTCCTCTTTCTGTTCTGCCTTTCTCAGGGTTTTGTTGAGTTCTAGGCCTGTCCATTCGCTGATGTTATCCTCCCAGCTCTTCCTTGGTCTGCCTCTTCTTCTTCCTCCTTGGACAGTGCCTTGTAAAACTGTCTTTGCAAGTCCTTTGGATCTTGTGACATGCCCATACCATTTAAGTTTACGTTTTTTCACGATCGTTAGAAGGTTCTCATAGGGTCCAATGGTTTGCTGGATTCTGTTATGCACGCTTTCGTTGAGATGCCAAGGAGTCTCCGAAAGCATCTCATCTCCACCGCCTGTACTCTTCTCTCCAAATCTGCAGTCAGGGTCCATGATTCACAGGCATACATAAATATGGATATGACAAGGGAGCGCATTAGTCTGATCTTGGAGATAAGTGAGATATTTTTATCTCTCCAGATGGTGTTTAGTTTTGACAGTGCTGTTATTGTCTGTGCAGTCCTGCATACTACTTCTGGCTTGGATCCCTGGTCTGATACAATGGCTACCAGGTACTTGAAGCTTTGAACTGTTTCCAGCTTCTGGTCATTAACCCTGATATCAGTGCTAATGCCGTTGGTGTTATTAGTCATTAGTTTGGTCTTCTCTGCACTGATTTCCATGCCGTATGTTTTTGAGGCCTTATTCAGGTGTTCTGTTAGGCTGGCAAGCTCTTTTTCTGATCCTGCTATTCCATCAATGTCATCTGCGAAGTGGAGGTTTGTGATAGTTCTGCCACCAATGCTGACTGATCCTTCATGATGTTCCAGTGCATCAGCCATGATTCTCTCAAGGAAGATGTTGAAAAGAGTGGGTGAGAGTAGACAGCCCTGCCTTACTCCAACTGTTATTCGAAACCATTCTCCAATGTTGTTGTTGTAGTACACTGCACTGATGGCCTCGCTGTACAGCTGTTTGATGACTCTGATCAGGTTTGCATTGATGCTGTACAAATTCATGGTTGCCCACAAAGCTGCATGCCACACCCTGTCAAATGCCTTCTCAAAATCGATAAATACATGGTAAAGGTCTTGTTGATGTTGAAGGTACCGCTCACATAGTATTTAGAGGTTGAATATCTGTTCTGTTGTGCTGCGCCCTGTTCTGAAACCTGCTTGTTCCTCAGCAATGATGGACTCTGCTTGTGGCTTCAGTCTATTCAGTATTATCTGCAGCATGACATTGCTTGGGTGGCATATGAGGCTGATTGTGCGGTAATTATGGCATTGTTGTAGATTTCCTTTCTTGGGGAGGGTGATGATGAGTGACTGTGTCCATGGTGTTGGCATTTACC